>CM031237.1:957449689-957585061 GCA_018340775.1 Taxus wallichiana var. yunnanensis | reverse complement strand
CTTGTGTATCATTTTTATACTTAATTGGTCATTTATTTTACTGCTGCAATAATAATCATATAAGGCTATATATTTTATATTTTAGCTTTATCCTTTTTGTGATCCCGATCTTCAAATCCCTCTTCCATTTAGAATTCTTATTCTCTCATCATTAGGGATCAATATTATGGAGAATTTATTGAAGGGCATCTTCAATCCCTTAATGATCATATCACCGAGAATCCCCGAGATCTAGAATTGATTTTATATGTTTCTCATGAGGAGGCCAAAAATCTTGTGGAACTTACTTCTTCGTTGTCCTCCCCACTTCCATTTCCACTTAACCACTTTCTACCACTATCTGCCTACATCTATTGTTCTGTTTCAGTTCCTACTCCCACCAATCACTTCACTCCACATCTTATTTCTCACACGTGATAAGTTTCCTCTGCTTTGGCACTCAAGATTTAGCCTCTCTTTATCAAGACCTCCAAGCACAAATCGTTAAGCGCAACAGGATACATCGGCATGTCTCCATCTTTTATTCCACTTTATTACTTCACACTCCATTCGCACCCACCATTTCCACATACTCACTTCCTCCTAATTTTTTCACCTCCAAGATTCCCATTTTTAATGGGCATGGTGACTCATAAGAGCATCTCCGATCATTTTTTGTGGCTTGTCTAGATTTTGTGGTTGATCACATTCTTTTGGCTAATTTTTTTCCTTGTAGTTTTCATGTTTATGTGGTGCGTTGGTTTTATGACATACCTATCCACTTAGTAACATCTTTCACGCATATAGCTGATGATTTTCTTGCTCATTTCTCTATCAATATTGGTTCCAAGATCTCATATGCTCAACTCACACAACTTAAACAAGGATATAATCATCATCTAGTGGACTATCTCTTACACTACAAAAACAACTTAGCTAAGATGTTTAATGTGCTTAGGGACTCTAAACTTTAGGAATTATTCATTCAAAGTCTATTACTACCTCTTTAAGAGAGTGTTCTCTTTGACACATCTCCATCATTTGATCAATTGTGTCGTACTCTCAAGATTCGTGAAACTAAAATCTTATCTATCGAAAAGCTTAAGTATCAAGAACAATCTTCATCCTCTTCACGCTTTCAAAGTAAATCAACTATGAATCCCACTTAATCCAAGGTCACTATCAACCATTTCCTCTAACAAAAAATAAATCCAATGGCAATCTCCTAAGTGTACATATAAAAAATTAAATATCACTCCACATATTATATTACAACAAATTATTGAGAGAAATCTTATTATGCTTCCTCCTCCACTCAATCTAGATCCATCTCATCCAAAAGGTCATAATTATGGTGAAAAACTCAAATGCGAATATCATCAATGTGTCAAACATTCTATAGTTAGGTGTTTCAAACTTTACAATATCATCCAAGATCTTATTGATGATAACAAAATTGAGCTTCCAGAGCCTATGGCCTCTACACCAATCAATGAAAATAATAAGCTCAAAATATTCAACAATCCTATTCCAAAACATGAAAAATAAGCGGTTGATTCCTCAAATAATCATACATATCATGCAGTGCCTCCTCTTGCATTAGGGGCTCTTGATTTCCTAGTTTCTCATACTGAAATTTCTCCACCAATAATTTCTTTCTCTGATCATGATTATCATGCTACATTCTCTTCTAATCACTTGTACATTAGTGCTTCTATCAGATCCATCCTGTCAATAAAGCAAAGTTGATCCATCATGGCCTATTAATACATGTTATGTTCCACTTCTCATTTTTATTGACTATCCACTTTCAAATATTCTCAGTATCCCATGCCTAACTCATATGGATTCATCAAGCTTCCAGCATTACTATCTGTCCTCTCACCATGCTTGTGTCCTTCCTTGTAGCACAAACAGTTGAAGGGTGTGACATGATCTTACATATCAATTAGATTCATGTGTCTCGAGTATATCATTTGCATGAATCATTTGTGTCTAAATTTCATCCAAAAAAATCAAGTCATATCTATCAATGGTGTGCCTCCATCTACTCCATGGTTGTAACCTCCTCTTGAGGTTTCCATTTCATCACCTAGTCCATTTAGTTCCCCATGGCTTATGGAGCCGAAAGAACAATCCGCTCCTAGATCACCTATTTGCACATGACCCACACGGTCTCATCGCTTTAATAGTCCAAAGTACATTAGTCTAGGTCCATCGCTAGAACAACTCTTACATCTAGAAATATTTTTCCACCTCATTTCATTCCACGTAGGTTTCCATCACCTTCGTGTTCTACTTCATATAGGTCTCCATCACCTCCATGTTGTTCTTTACAAAGATCTCCATCAACTCCATATTTTGTTACACAAAAATTTCCTCGAGTATACTCATCACCACATGCATATAGGCTCAATTCATCATGCCCAACATCGGGTCGAGGGCCCTCATCTTTCACTTTTATTAGTTAGTGCACTCACCATCACATAATCAGGGGGCATAACTCTTATTCTTCTCCCCCCTATAACATCTACAAGCATCTTATTTTCTCATCTAGACTTCCTCATATGATACACACATATTAGCACTCTCTAGTACCATCATTACCCTATGAAGCACTCTATGACACTCTCTAGTACCACCATTACCCTATGACGCACTCTAGTTCCATGGTTCATACTCGAGTGTTGAGGGTATACATCTCAAATGGACCTCACCACACTCACGCATTAAATCACTCACTCACTCACACATTTACACCCTACACTTTGCGCTCTGATGATCACATATTTCAATTACACACACTTTAAACCATTTCCGATGAAACAATCTCATTTATGGTTCATTATTGAATGATGAGGGGGCATAAACAAATGAACCTCATTGCATACATACACATCCACTCGGGGACACACCGATCCTATCATTCACACTGCATTCCATTCCATCTCATCCACAACATACTGCATATCTTGGTTGCATTTTCTCTTACTTACTCATGTTTTTACATGTTCATGTTATTACACATGCTAGATAGTGTGATCACGTATTTTATAGATCCATACAAGTAACATGGATGCTTGGTGTAGTACCTATTACCAATCCCACAATGGCTCTTGGGGGCATCCAATTTCATACTATCCAATTTTTATTGTTTCATAGCACACTACTTTATCGGATTATACACGCTTTGACATACTTTTTATCTTTATAATATGATAATGAGTGCTTCATGTGTAGAATTTTTATGCAAGGCTTCTTTCTTCCATGGTTATCTATTACTTTGTTTCCCATTGGTTATTCTTCGTATGTTCTTGTTTTGCTATATTTTCCCTTTATTTTGTGTGTACACTTGTCTTCTTGCAGCCACTACAACTTTGATTGTCTTGTTCCATTGTGAGTGGTATCCCAAGTTTGCAACCTGATTTTCATGGTCTACATTGTCTTCTTGCATGCTTACTTGCATCTTAGATTACATATTGTTTGCATAACTTATACTTGTATTTTACATGCATCTTTTCTTGCACAAACACTTGTTTCCTAGCCACTTTGTTTGCATGTGCCTTGGTTTTTACCAAGCACATTAAATTTCCCATAGTAGGGCACACTTTGAGCACAACGGTCTATCCTCCTTTGGGACACATACTCCTTTGGTGACGATGCATGCACCCCAAATGAGGGGGAATCATTTGGGCGAATAAGTCACTTGATACAAAGTTCTAGTCAACAAAGTATCAGTACAACACGATTGTCGAGTTTCGAGATAGGGCTTAGAATAAAACTTGGGTCCTTAGCACAGTGATGTTCTTCCTGGATTCCTGTAACTGGGGAAATTACATAGTTCTTCAACATGTCACATAGGATTTTGATAGGGAAAAGAGTCCTTTAGCACTAGGCATTTACATTAGAGGTAAGTACACACCATATGCAAAGTGGTGTTTTTATTTTAGGGAATAGTTAAAGGTTAGATGAAGACACTAGAATTTCCTCTCTACACTAATTCTAGCATGGCGTAGGATTTCCCAAAAATCAACATTTTAGAGTGTTCTACAACTTTGGGAAGCGATTAAAGGTTGGAGGATGACACTAGACTTTCCTCCCTATACTATTTTCTTTGTGGCATGAGACCGCCTAAAACAATCACATTTCATCAACATTTATAGGATCCTTTCTACACTCTTTCCTCATCAGAGATCACGTGTGCACATGTTCCTTTTTCACATTTTTAGCATTCTTACACACTTTCTTTACATACTTTTATACATATACATGCGTATTGACTACTTATTTATTTTTATCTTTATAGGTTCATTCGTATGGGAAGTGGTAGTTAACGCATTTTCATAACATCATCAACATCAACATTAACAATAGGTACATCATGACATCTACACATGCATTTCCACCCTAGGTTCATTTTCATCATCACTTTTGCACTTTCTGCTCCTTAGAATCCACACTTCACATTTTTATCACTCCATGATTTTGTTTAGTCCCTCGACATGCTTTTCATCATCAATCTACATGGTTATTAGGTACGCATCTCTATCTACTTTATGTTACCAAGCTTTCTGCTCACCAACATAAAGTGGGGCCAAATGTAGACACAAAATCACAAACTTTGGGTAATTATCTAGTCCTGATTACATATTACTATTCATATGATTCCTAAGTAAGAAAATTACTAATTAACCTATATTTTTGGCCACCTTTCTTTAATTTCTGTTACCACTTTTGGTCTTACACCCTTACTTGCTTAGTTTAACTTTTTACTCTTCAACATTTATCATCTTGGACACTAGTGCCCAACCGGGACTCCAACGTCAGGTGCCCTCATCCCCTCTAGGCACCCCTGTCCCCTTTGTATTTTACTCATGTTTGTTTGGTCCTTTCTATTTGTTTGAGCATCTTATCTTATTTGTAGTCGGTTGTTTCAGGGTTTATTATGAAATTTAAGCAAAGGAATTATATAAATATAAAGTTAAGTGATCATAATAAAGGACCAAACACTAAGCATTAGCTATCACCACCTAAGGTTGCATCCATCAAGCCATCTAAGAGATCCATTGCATTCATCTAGCACCATCCAAGAGACACAAGGGTTGATCATCTCTCGCATACACTTCATAGGGGGAAGTTAATTCTATTCTATGCACACATCTACTACATTTCTTTACATCTAGCTTATTTTCTCTCCATCGAGTGTGACACGCATAAAAGCAACCTAGGGCATGATTTCACACACACACAAAAACTACATTGGAGTGCGAGATGTAGTGCAACACTCAGTCGTAAGTTCACCATTGTGATAGTTGAGGACAATGTGACCCCTCATCTTGCATCTTTATTTTTTGGGATTTGATGTCTATTTGAATGTTTTGTAGGGCCATACTTCATTGCGAGGAGATCTTGGTGCGACCTCGACAATCTTGGTGTGACCTCGGAGTGACTAAAGGAAACTAAAGGAGAACAACTTAAGACACCTCAGAGGATGTTTTCTAATCATTTATGTAGACCTAGATGCCCAAAAATAGGTCTAGGGTGTCCATAGGTGACCCTATCCCTCTCCGAGGCACCCTAGTCTAGCCTATTCTACAGATCTATTTTTTTGGGTCTCTATGCGATACTCCTTCCTCTTTGTTCATCTAGTCAACAATAGATACAATTCAAAATTAATTGTGAATCAACTAAGTACCTTCCTCTCCTTCTTGAAACTAGGGTTTCATAATTTATTGCTTAGCTTACTTGTGTATTATTGTTGTACTTAATTGGTCATTTATTTACTACTACAATAACAATCATATTAGGATCTATATTTTATATTTTAGCTTAATCAACAAGATTAAAAGCATAAGAATCGGTTTTAGCAGGTGATAGAGTTGTGAATCATCAAAGAAAGCTTAAGAAAGTAAGTAGAAATATACATGTTTATGCTTGACCAAATAAACCTACTAGATTGCTTCCAAGGATATTTTGTTGGCTAAGGAGTAGGGTAACATGACAAAAGATAGTGACATCTGGGTATGTATGATTTGAGCATAAAACTAAGGTATGTGATCTTGCATAGATTGGTATGTTGTCTCATGAACTTGAATAGAAGTGTCAAGTGTTTCTTAAGCATCTAAAAGGAATGACATCGACAATGGGAAGAATGAGATGGGTATGCTAAGCTCGAATTTGTGTCTTAAGACCTAATATAGGTATGTGTTAGTAGATATAATATTGGTAAAATTAGCATCAAGAAGAGTGTTTGAAAATACTTAAAAAGTGTGCTTGGATTGAGGGGGAGGTTATTTGTCCCTTGGTACTAGTTCTAGTTATCAAGAAGGTCTACGTATGGAGACTTTCCACATGTCTCAAAAAGGTAGTGAGAAGAACGTAGGAATAATCATAGAGATGAATTATGAGTTTTTAAGAAGGTCAAATAAAGATGTGTGAGGTAAAATCATGCTTCAAGAAGATGCATTAAGAATCTAATAATACCATGTAGAACAAGTTAAGGTATGTGTTCCAATCATTTGTATGATGACTTTATTATACTATTTCAATGCATAGAGCTTCTAGGTCTATATCAACAAGTTCAAGAGCAAGAAATTTGTATGACTAGTGTTTAGAAGTAGTCTCGAAAGGATTATAGGAGTGAAGGAAAGTTGAGTAGTCTTATAATTGAGCTTCATGAGTAGGAAGATGTAAAAAATATGGCATATAAGTTCAAACATACATATGATGTGCTTAGAGGATGAAAAGAGATGAGAAATATTGTTGACATCATATAAGGTATGCAAGGTTATTTGAATGCTTATAAGTCCAAATTTGTACATTTATGCTCAAGATTAAATGCATGGTTTGAGGGGATTTTTGACAGTCTTAAGCAAGGTATGAAAGTTGTTAAGTCATTAGAGTAGGTATGAGCATTCAGGTAAATATCCTATTTCAAGAGGGATAATAGGTGAGTTGACCTTAGGGGGAGCTCTACATTTTGAGTTGCAAGAAGAAGAAGATGATACATGTTTGTATGAGTTAGTAAGGATTTGAATTGATGATCAAAGGTGTATGACAGGTTGTGTCATAAGATAGTATTTTTTGGTATGTTCATTCCACAGAGGGTTTGAGTTCAGTTGATGTTTATATGTCATAAAGACAAAGTTTGTGTCTTTCTTTGTGTTAAGAAGGTTTGAATATGATGAGTTAAGAACAAACAAGAGAGTTCATTTGATCCATGAATAGGTATGATATGTTTAGACATGTAAGGTTGAAGTTATGTTGCACCAAGAACAAGTTGTAGACACTAAATCATGCACTTTGGGTATCTATCTAGTCATGATCACATACTACTATTCATATGATTCCTAAGTAATAAAAGTACTAATTAACCCATGTATTTGGCCATCTTTACTTGCTTTATGTTTCCACTTTTGATCTTACACTCTTGTTTTCCTGGTTTGTCTTTTCATACTTTGGTATTTGTCATCTTGGACACCAATGCCTGGCAGGACTCTAGTACAGTGCCCCTTCTCCTCTGGGTGACCCCAACCTATTTATACTTTGTTCACATATTTTGGATCCTTTCTAGCCATTTGGGCATCTTATATTTTTGGTAGTTGGCCTTTTTAGGGTTAATAATGAAATTCAAGTAAGGGAATCATATAAATATAAAGCTATGTGATCATAATAAAGGACCAAACACTAAGCATTAGCTGTCACCACCTAGGTTTACATCCAAAGGCTACCTAAGAGAATTTATGCATCCATGTAAGGGAAAGGGACTATATTCTTCTACATACATTCATAGCAGGGGAATTTCATTCTATTCCATGCACACATCTACTTACATCTTCTACATCTAGCTATTTGTTTGCTATATAGTGTGACACGCACAACAACCACCCAAGGTAAAATTCTACACACACACACACACACCTAGAACTACATCAGGTTTGAAATGTAGTGCAACAATCTTGTTTGAAAACTAAGGAAATTCTAACCCCTTATTTGCATTCTTTTCTTTTTGGGATTTGATGCACTTTTGAGGGTTTTATAGGTCAATATTTTATTGTAGGTTATTAATGACCTCGCGATCATTGTGCGACATACTAGTGACCAAAGGTGAAATAAAATGAACACCTTGTGACTAGTCAAAGATGGTTTTATGAGATTTTTGGTAGTCACAGGCACCCAAGTACTATTTTGTGGCATCCGTAGGTGCCCGTGCCTCATTCCAGTGCCCAGTCCGGGAAGATTGTAAGGTCTCATATTTTTACGAGTCTTTGTGCGACACTTCTCCCTTTGTGTTCATTGGATCAGAACTTCAGCACAACCTAGGATTAATTAAGAAATAGATAAGTCTTCTTTCCTCCTCTTTGTAACTAGGGTTTCATACTTACTAGCTTAATTTTTTGGGTCTATTATGTACTTATTGCACATTCATTTCTTTGTTACATTGCATTAGATTTAGGCATATATTTATTCAATATTTGCTTAATCATTTGGTGAACCTGTCACTTGAATCCAACTTCTTTCTAGGGTTTCTTATTCTTATGCTTGTTATCCATAGTGGTCATTTTGGGTCTTTTGCGAATCTTGATCTTCCTCCATCTCGCCGTAGAGTCTCTAAATCAACGGCCAAGGTTTCTACATCAATAGGTGCAAGTGAAAACCCATTTTCAAACTCATGAAATGTTCTCATTATCCATTTCCCCCCCTTAGGAGAAATGGAAAACAAGGAGTATATGACCCAGGCACCGGAACATGACCTCACAACAAAACCCAGGGTTGTAAGTCAAATTTTGCGTTCAGGGAACATTTGTGAGTATTTCAGAATTGGAAATAAATTTAGGAATTTTTTCCTCTTCTAGGTTTTGATCCATAAGATTCAACTTAAAATGAAAGAAAAATTCCCCCCACGGGCCCACATCTGACTGAAATGGGAAAAAGAGAAAAAAATGGGTGAAAATCAGCTTCAGGGTGTTTTATAGCTTCATCTCGGCCTCGACTCGAGAAAGGTATGAAAAATACAAAATATCAAGGTCAAGGTTAATGTCCAAAGGGCCTCAAATGAGTGATTAAGCCAAAAGGATATCTCGAGTAGCTCGGCGAACTCATATAGTGCTAAATTGGTGAGTTAAGGTTAAGAACTCGAGATTAGATCATATGTAAAGATCGGGTGAGTGTATGTTGGCCTAGCGGGAGTGAATGAGCTAAGCTAATGGAGAACCCACAGAGGAGGAGCTGAGTTAATTAGGGAGCCAACATGGTGTGGCGGTTTGAATGATCCGCACGGGTTGAATGCCTGCAAAGACCAAGGTGGAACAAGGAAACTAGGCGAGAGGTCGGAAAGGGCTCACTTAGTGAGATGTGGAGTTAATATAATGGGCATGAAAGGGAATGGGAAAAATCTCATTGGATCTCACAAATGAGGTCATAGATTGAGCTCGAGGCTCATAGAGAAGGATGTCAAGTGGCTTGAGGGCTAATGCGGCCATGGTGGTAAAGCTCATTGATTCACAAAAGAAGGGCATGGTATTGAGCTAGAAGCCCACATAAGAATTACACGGTGGGGGTTGCGGAAGCTTGTTGGGGTGTGAGTTGAGTCATCATGTATGGCAGGGATCTTGGCATGGAAGCTGAATTGGGGTCTTCATGGGGTGGTTGGGACATGTTGGCTTAGATCGACTCGATGGGGTCAATGGCAGTGCAAAAGGGAAAAGGCCCACAATGTGTGGGGAATGAGTTGTAGTGGGCCAACTAGCTTGTAAAATAAGCTCATGAAGGGTGGATAAGATTGACGAGCTCACAATAGACAAACGGATCAGGGAGGATAGAGTCAGAAATTGACCTGGTGGGATCAACCTCACACGTCGGGTGAAAATTTGAATTCCGCATAGGAAACACGACGGTTGACTCATTGGGTTAGATTGAATGAAAGCTTGGGATGTCGATGAAGCCAAGGAGATGAAACAACTCAAAGTAGAAAATGATGAACTCATGCCCGAGATGAGTTGCTCAAGTCAAGGTTTCGGGGCCATGCAAGGGGATTTGTAAATACTTTGGTGAGCTAGGCTTGTAAGTGAAGAAGCAAGCTCGACTTCGAGCTCGACACACATTGGAGGGACTCAGATTGGAAGGAAATGTGTTGAGAAATGACCAAGGAGGATCATGGAAAAATTGAGCCATTTTCGGAGTTAGAGCCATTTCACATTTGAGAGAATGCTCAATGTCGAAAGTGGAGGGAAGATCTAAGTTTTCAAAATTTAAATTTTGGAGTTCGGGACTTGTGCGTTTTAGAGATTGTGAGGCAAATTGGAGCTTAGAGGGGAAACATGTCCAAAGGAAGTCAAAGTCCAAAGTCTAAATTTTAGACTTGGACATTTAGGAGTTTAGGATTCTTATTTGAGTTGAAGGATGAATAGTGCTAGCACCTCTAAAACAAAAAATTTAAAGTATGAACTAGAAAGTTTTGAATTCAATGCGCAAAGGGTAGGTGGGAATCCATCTTTGAGTCGTAGGGAATGGTTTTAGAAGCATGCCATGGATGATTGGGGAGTTAAGTTATTAGGTGAATGTTGTGTGGGTAGCTCTCGGGGGATGATTTGAGGATAGGTGACAATCGGGGTGGTTTTAAAGGTCTTGAGCACGATGAGCTCGACATATGGAAATGCTTGAGTTGGACATGGCTAAATGCACAAGACAAGGTCCACGCAACGATATGAGGCAAAGATCGAGGGGCTCAAACCACATGTAAGGAGGATCTCACCATACAGGTAACATAAATATGGTTTTGACATTGAGCAGGAATATACAATGAAGGGCTTGGGATACAATGCAGGGGGCCGTTCATTGAAGCCTGATAGAGAATCCAACGCAGAGAAGCATGCAAGATTTAGTGGAAATAATGAAACTAGGAAGTAAAAGGAAGGCCAAATGCCATTTTTAGGGCTGCTATAAATGAAATTGGGAGAAATTTCCCCTTACTTGGGCGAGCTATTCGCTAATGTAAAACAATGCTAACCTAAATACACATATAACCCCCTCATGGAAAAAGTGCCATATCTTGAGCATCGGGTGTTCGATCTTTGAAAAATTATAGTTGTTAGAAAGCTGCGGAGAAGCCCTACAACATGGATACATCAAAAGTGTATTTTTGGAGGTTACGGACCTATGAAAATGGTGAATAGTGAACAATGACATAGTAGGTGGGAGACCATTAATGAGGGTATGTACATGCTTCCTTCTCCAACAAGGAAAAGTACATAGGCATGGGAAATATCAAAGGACTCTAGAAGATGATGCAAGTAAGGATGTGCCTCCATACACCTAGGAATTAGAATTTCTCCCCCTCTCTTGCAAATTCTTCTATAAATTGTAATGGGGTTGAATTATTCAAAATGTTGGTCATTTTTCATTCTCTACACCCCTATTCTTCTTTCCTTGAGATGGGATGTTATGAATTTTTAGGGCTTTAAGCATTTCTCCTAAAATATTTAATGACATCTTGCTTCTCCTCTATGCAATGTACTGTGTATATTTTAAGGAGTCATAAAATCACGTTCTATGTTAAATATTCTAGCCTCTGCATGATTTTAGTGTTCTCTCTTACCTCTCATTTGTAAATTAGGCATTCTGTGAAAAACTCATTGTTTCATTTGCATAATTTGGGTGTTTTTTGCTTATTTGGGAATGGTGGATGTATGTGTTTTGGTCTGTGGTGCATGACCACCCTCTCCAAGTTCATTCCTTCACTGTTTTACAGGATGGGAAAGTGATTGACACTCATTTTCTTGGTGTATCACCACTTCTAGTGTAGGTTTTATTTCATGCAATATCTCTCTCTCTCTCTCTCTCCCTATCTCCTTGGAATGTTAGAATAGGTTTAGATAGGTATTTTCTTGCATTAGGAGTAGTTGTGGTAGGTAGGATTAGGAAGATGAACTAGCCTTCTCTAGAGAGTTATCTGATTTGCAAGGTCCCACACTTCAAGATAACTCCATGTTTGACAAATTACACCGAATGCCCCATCCACAACTTGGCCATTCAAGGGGTGCTGTGATTTTTCCACAACAGTATTTGAATGCCCGGTGGGAAAACCAGAGGTCAATATTTTCAGAGGTATTCCATCACAATGATCTTAGTCATCGTGAAGCCAAGTTCAAGAAAGTTCATATTTCGGAGTTTCCCTCACACTTTAGATTTTAGAAGTTACAAATTTCAAATTTCAAAGGTTCTACTCAGGGTCAAAGTTTCAAAATCATTTTTTGAGGTTTCACATGTGCAAAATGGGCTCTAATTTTCACAGATGATAAATCAAGGTTTGAAGCATGCAAAATAGATCTTAAAATTCATTCGGAATTTCAAACTTTTTGGGACTCATGCATTTGGGATTTTAGACTTTTTGAGAATTTAGAAGGTTTCAAAGTTTCATTTTTGGAGTCTTTTGCATTTTGGATTTCAAAGATTCTTAATCTTAGAGTTTGTGGCATTTCGAGATTTTGGAGGTTTTCAAGTAGGGACATTTCAGAATTTTAGATTTTAGACATTTTAGAGATCAATTTCACTTGAACCAATCCAACCCCGCAATGATTTTGAAAGCCTTTCAAGGTGTGCATTCATGTATCTATTAGATTTTATAGATCAATTTCAGCCTGAACCAATCCAACCCCCAATGATTTTCAAGCCTTTCAAGGTGTGCATTCATGTATCTATTCTCATTTCATTAAGTTTCATTGTGCTCTTAGTGGAATCATTACCTTTGGAGGCACATGTAAAGCATAACTAGTGACTTGCATTTGGTAAAAAACCCACTCTCTAAGTTGCAAAATTTCTATTCTTTTCCACCCATTTCCATCCATTTTTCCTTCCACATATTTTCATCTCTTCCATTCATGAAGTCATGCAATCATGGCTTCATTTTCATCATGGGAATCACATTAGAGGTAGCAGCCATGCAATTCCTACCCACTTCCAAATTTTCAAGATCCATCCCCAGGTCATTATATAATCCCTGCATATCACTACTATGATGAAAATCAACAGTGGACATATCCCTATGATAAGAATGCAGATCAATTTGGCTATTCACCAAACCATGAGCAGGGGTATGCTTATTTCATAGGATATCCTTCAACTAGAGATGTCGAGTTAGAGATGAAAGTTTAAGAATTGGAGGTCAAGATGGTGCAGTCAAGGGCCACATTTCATATGAAAGCATGTAAGATTAGTTTTAGGACCCTTTGTCCATGGGTGGCCCCTATTCCAAGACATTATAGCCACAAATGAAGATTGAATTCATACTTTGAGATTTTTCCAAAGCTCACAGAGTGGATTATAGAGATAGAAGCTTTTTTAGACAATGCTAGTCAATCCTATCAATGGGAAACCCTTGCATTGCCATCCCACAATTTTCTCTCCACTCCCTAATTAGCGTCATATTAGCTAGAGTATTAGTTTCCAAGCTTCTCATGTGCTGCCCCTAGTGTGGAACCGACTTCTCCATCCCTTAATCTTCCACCTCATCTCAATTTATCTTCCCTTTTCCCTTCCAAATCTAGGTCCCCTCCTCAAGGGAAAAGCGTAATAACTTCTCTTCCACCACCAAAAGCAATGCAAAAATATGTCGAATCCCAACCCACTCCTCCTCTTTCATTCCCTAATTGATGTCAAGAGGAAACTCAAAAGGCCAGTTAAGAGGAAAAACCAGAAGGAGAGCCCAATAGAGAAGAAATGATAAATTTTTTAAGGAATTGGGCTTCAAGGTATGGAATGGACAAAATTCCCTTATTGGTCAAACCTTCAAAGGAAGCCAAGGTTGGAGAATAGGTGATGAAAATGACTTGAGTGCAGCAGGAAGTAAAGCAAGAACAAGTTTGAAGAAGATCAATAATTGTATGTTTAGAGTGTAGGTGTCCATGAGGGAACTCATTTTTGGAGATTGTAGATCCATCATCCGCTATGGAATCAGCTGAGAGGAAAAAAAATAACTCCAAAAAAAAAAAGAAATGATATGGAGGAGGGTCACATAAATTCGGAGGATTCAAGCACAATGTAGGCCATGTAAGAAACTTCAAGCCCTTATCCCACTTCATCCTATCCGAATTATGAACTTATGGATGTGTTTGACTATAAAAATTTATGTTCGAGGATGAAGTCACACATGATGAACATGTTGTAATTTGAAGTCATCATGAAAGGAGGAGAACTCTTGGCATAGGATGACAATGAGGGAACTAATTATTTATCGGACTTGGAGAATTTATTTGATGGAGAATATCCTATGGAGATCATAACTTTTTCTGCTCCATTATTCATTCCCCAACATAAAGAGCTCTTACAAGGAGGAGAACATGTAAGAGCAGCCCGCATTTCATGAGAATACTCTTGAGATAAGATTGGAGGAATTAAATCTTCCAAGTTTCACATTGGGCAAGGAGGAGGAGGAAGGAAAAGAGCATGAGGATGTCATCTCTCTCATACCATTCACCAAGGTGGCACATCAGTTGTTTGTAAATGTGCAACAAAAATTAAATCAATTCATAGACAATCACCTTTTCAGAAAGTCTACATAACTAATTTCTTTTTTATATTGAAACTCGAGTAGTGGGCACATTTGATGGACTAGGCCATGCCCTATCAGATATCTAGCTTCGTTGGAGCTAGAATCAGAAGTTTCCATAACTGGTCATGTTCATTTCTCGAACATGAGGATGAGTCTCATAGTAGTACCAAGGATCAAGGATCAACTACAACACCTCAAGGAGCCTCATGTAGATCATCCCGAAGAGGTTTTGTTTTTGTTTCAGTTGATAACTTGATGATTGTGTAGAAATTTGTTGCTATATCAAATTTTCACTCATGTACACAATCATTTCAGTGTCAAATTAGTTGCATGGTCTCAAGTTTTAAGAAAGGGAAGCTACTTTTCCTACCAAGTGTCGGGTTTTGTTTGAAGTCTTCTCTTTCTCTAGTTAGTGTAGGGTAGAATTAGGTTTTTTTTTGCATAACAAGTACTTGTGCACACTCTGCATGTCTCATTTGAGCATGTATGATTTATCATTTTGTATATAATTTTGTTTGTGTTTTCTCCTATACAATGCACCATGATTTAGCATGCCTCCCACGAGCAATGCCATAGGACAAAAGCTCAGTTTAAGGGAAAATTTGTAATTTTCAAGTCAATCCAAATGCAGAGAAACTAAATTTGATAAGGGATAGGTTTTATAAGTTTCACTTTATTATTCCTTTAGATCAATCATAATTGAGATTTTAGCACCATTCATGAGATTGGAAAATCAAGCCCCAATGGAGGTTGTTGCATTATAGGTATCATAATTCATAACAACGATAGGCCTAAGTTCCAGGAGCAACCTTCCAAAATTCATTCAAGCTCTAGTCTTGAAGTGATGTTCCAAATAACCATTCGGAAGGGAGAAAATCAAAATTTAATAGAGTTCCATGATGTCCCAACTCAGTAAATGTTTTACTCAAAACTCTGCAATGTGTTATGCTTTCCAAGAAATCATTGGATTCAAGTGTGCTCATACTTGGAAAAATAAGGTTTGGGATGGGTTTAGAAGTCCAATTTTAGCCCACAAATCAAGATTGCAAAGAGAAAAGAAAGAAAATCCTAGGTTCAAACAATTTTCCACTCTCACAATTTTAACTTCAAAATTTTCTTATAAAGATTGGGAGTGCAAGAAGTGGGTTTGTTAAGGTTTAGTAGTACATTAAGTGGTTTTTGGGAGCAAGTTTAGGGTTCAAACCAATTCAGGATATCAACAATGACTCCTTGCCCAATGGACATACCTAGGCTATTGGTCTAGAATATCTAGCAGGAAAATGTCCTCGTGAGTCGCCAAAATTGTTATCCATTTTCCCCTAGTAAAAATGGACATCAAAGAGTATAGGACCCGGGCACCGAAATAGGACCTCACAACAAAACTTGGGGTTGTAGGTCAAATTTTGCTTCAAAATTTTAACTTCAAAATTTTCTTATAAATATTGGGAGTGCAAGAAGTGGGTTTGTTAAGGTTTAGTAGTGCATTAAGTGGTTTTTGGGAGCAAGTTTCGGGGTTCAAACCAATTTGGGCTATTAACAATGACTCCTTGCAGCAATGGACATACCTAGGCTATTGGTCTAGAACATCTAGCAGGAAAATGTCCATTGAGTCACCAAAATTGTTATCCATTTTTCCCTAGTAAAAATGGACATCAAAAGTATAAGACAAAGGGCACCGAATATGACCTCACAACAAAACTCGGGGTTTGGTCAAATTTCACATACAGGAACATTTGGGACTATTTTAGGAGTTAGAAATCAATTGAGGATTTTGTTTTCCTCTTTTGGGTTTCAACCCTTAAGATTCAACTTAAAAAGAAAGAAAAATGACCTGTGGGCCCACATCGACTAAAATGGGAAAAAGAGAAAAAAAGGGGTGAAAATCAACTTCACGGTGTTTTATAGCTTCATCTTAGCCTCTTAACTCGAGAAAGGTCTGAAAAATATTAAAATATCATGGTCGGGGTTAGTGCCCAAAGGGCCTTAGAGGGGTGAATGAGCATAAAAGGAGCTGTTGAGCTACTCAACGAGCTCATATAGTGCTAAAGTGGTGAGTTAGGGTTAAGAGCTTGGTGAGGTCATATATGTACAATTTAGGGGAGCTATGAATTTATATGGCTTGGGTGAGTACATGTTGGTCTAGCGAGGAGTTAGCGAGGCCAAGTTAATGGAGAACCCATGAGATGAGTATTTGATTTAATTAGGGAGCTAAGGTAATGCGACAGGTTTAAACGAGCCCACAACATGTTAAATTCCCGGGAAGAGTGATGTGGAATGAGGAAACTAGGTCAAAGTTCGGAAATGGCTCGCTCAGTGAGTTGTGGAGTTAATACAAAGTGGGAATGAAAGGGAATGGGAAATGAGATCATTAGAGCTCACAAATGATCTCACGGATTGAGCTTGAGGCTCACAGAGAAGGACACTGAGTGGATTGAGGGCCAATGCAGCCATGACATAGAGAGCTCAATGATTCACAAGAGAAGGTCACATGTATGAGCTCAAATCCCATTAAAGAATTGCATGGAGGGGGTCATGGAAGCTTTTTGGGGTGTGATTTGAGTCATCATGCATGGAAGGGATCTCGACATAGAATCCAAGTAGGGGTCTTCGTAGGGAGGTTGGGACATGTTGGCTCGGGGTGACTTGACGGGGTTAATGGCGTAACAAAGGGTCGAGGCCCTTGCAATGCTTAGGGAATGAGTTTGAAGTGGGTCAAATAGCTTGAGAAATGATCTCGTGAAGGGTGGATAAGATCGATGAGCTCACAATAGACAAATGGCTTGGGGAGGACCATGTCACAAATCGACCTAGTGGGATTGACCTCATAGCGGGGCAAAAATTTGAATTTGGCATAGGAAACATGGGGGTTAGTTCATTGGGTCGGATTGAATGGAAGATCGGGATGTGGACGAAGTCGAGGAGATGAAATGACTCGAGGTAGAAATCTAGGAACTCATTCTTGAGTCGAATTTCTTGGCATCACGTTGGAGTGAGTCAAGGTTTCGGGGCCATGTGAGGGGATCTGTGAAGTGGTGAGCTAGGCTCGCAAGTGAAGAAACAAGCTCAAAATCCAGCTCTGGCACACATTGGAGGGACTTGGATCCCAAGGAATCACATTAAAAAATGACCAAGGAAAATCATGGAAAAAATGATCCATTTTCGAGTTAGAGCCATCTCACATTTTAGAGGATGCTCGGTGTCAAAAGTGGAAGGAAGATCCAAGTTTCGAACTCGAATTTTACTGGTTTGGGACTCATGTGTTTAAGAGATTATGGGGAAAATTGTAGGTCAAAGGGGAAAAATGTCCAAATGAAGTCAAATTCCAAAGTTTGAATTTTGGAATTCGAGACATTTGGGAGTTTAGGGTTTTTAGCCAAGTCAGAAGGGTGAACAGGGTAGTACCTTTGAAACAAAAAAATCTAAAACTCCAAAATAGAAAGTTCAAGTTGATGTGGAGAGAGGGCAAGTGGGCATGCATGTTGATTCACGTAGGGGATGGTGTTGGAAAGCATACCACGAATGATTTGGGAGTTAGGTTAGTAGGTGAACACCGTGTGGGTAGATAAGGGGTTAATCTAAGCAGAGGTGGAAATCGGGGTGGTTTCGTGAGGTCTTGAGCATGATGGGCTCGACATATGGAAATCCTGAGTCGACCATGGGTAAATGCGTAGGATGAGCTCCATGCAAGGATGTGAGGTGAAGAATTACGGGCTTAGACCACTTGTAAAGAGGATCCCACCATGAGGATAATGAAGAGATGGTTTCGGTGTTGAGCAGGGAGTCTACAACAAAGGGCTCGGGATACAATGCGGGGGCATTCGTTAAAGCCCGATGGAGAATCCAACTTGGAGAAGCATGTAGGATTCGGTGGAAACAATGAAGCATGAAAGGTAAAGGATGGCCAAAGGATGTTTCGGGGCCACTATAAACAAAATTGGGAGAACTCACCCCTTAGCTTGGCAAGCGACTCGCCAATGTAAAACAATTGGCCCAAATACACACAAAACTCCCTCATGAGAAAAGTGCTATATCTTGAACATCGGAGTCCGATCATAAGCAAACGTACAATCGTTGGAAAGCTAAGGATAATCCCTACAACATGAAGATATCAAAATTGAATTTTTTTGAGTTTATGGACCTCTAAAAATGGTGAATAGTGAATAGTGACATGGTAGGTGGGAGGCCATTAATGAGGTATGGGTATGCTTCCTTCTCCAACAAGGAAAAGTATAGAGGCATGGGTAATCTCAAAGGAATCTAGAAGATGATGCAAGAAAGGATGGGCCTACATACACATGGGAATTTTAATTTCTCTCCCTCTTTTGAAAATTATTCTATAAATTGTAATGGGGTTGCATTATTCAAAAGGTTAGTCATTTTTCCTCCTTTACACCCCTATTCTTCTTTCCTTAAACTTGGTTGTTGTGAATTTATTAGGGCTTCAAGCCTTTATCCTAAAATATTTAATGGAATCTTGCCTCTCCCTCTATGAAATGTACCATATATTTTTAAGGAGCAATAAAATCATGTTTTTTTTTCAATCTTCTAGCCTCTACATGATTTTAGTGTTCTCTCTTACCGCTCATTACAAATCGGACATTTTGTGTGAATCTTATTGTTTAATTTGCAGAATTTGGGTGTTTTTGCTTATTTGGGAATGGTTAATGTATGTGTCTTGGTTTGTGGTGCATGAACACCCTCTCCAAGTTCATTCCTTCATTTATTTGCAGGTTGGGAAAGTAATTGACACTCTTTTTCTTGGTGTATCACCGCTTCTAGCGTAGTTTTTATTTTATGCAATATCTCTCTATGTCTCCTTGGAATGTTAGAATAGGTTTAGATAGGTATTTACTTAGAGTAAGAGAAGTTGTGGTAGGTAGGATTAGGAAGAGGAACTGGCCTTCTTAGAAGAGTTATATGATTCACAAGGTTTCATACTTCAAGATAACTCCATGTTTGACAAATTACACCGAATGCCCCATCCGCAACTTGGCCATTTAGGGGGTGCTATGATTTTTCCATAACATTTCCTCTTAAAAAACTCAAAACATATGATAATTGAAAAACATATGACGAGGATACCAATATCAATCAAGAATAATTAGACAAACTCACAAATTCTTAACAAGCTTTACATGATAATCCCACTCATCTTCCACATATCCTTCATTCTTTGATTGCTGCTAAAAATAATCATGATATTGATTCAATGGCTCTTGTTGGTTCTTCCTCGGCTATCATGGCCTCTACTCAAACCCTTCATATTCTAGCTTCCATTCCTACTGCTACCACCCCCATTTATCAACCTAATAATCCTGATACATAGCTTGAATCTTCTTCGAATACTCTTGATTTAAGTTCTTTATATCAGGATCCACAAACATAAATTCATCAACTTCAATTGGATAATTTGTGGGCATCACCATCTTTGGATTCCATTGCAATCCTTTTATATCCTTTCACACCCACTATCTCCACTTATTTGTTTCCTCTCAAAATTTTCACCCCTAAGCTTCCCACTTTCAAAGGCCATGGTGACCCTCAAGAACATCTTCAAGATTTTCATGTAGCATGCCTAGACTATGCGGATGATCATACTTTACTGCAAATATTTTTCCATGCACTCTCCAACATTATGTGATTTGTTTGTTCTATGAACTACTTGTCCAATCAATAACATCTTTACACATCTATTCGATGCTTTCCTTGCTCATTTTTATCAATATCGGATCCAAGATATCATATGCTCAACTCACACAACTTAAACAAGGTTCTAATGAACATCTAGTGGATTATGTCTTGTGGTATAAAAAAACTTAGCTAAGATGTCCAATGTGCTTGTGGACTCTGAACTTCAAGACCTATTTATTCAAAGTCTATTACCACCTCTCTAGGAGAGTGTTATCTTTAAGACATCTCCATCATTCGATAAATTATGTCAAACTCTTAAGCTACACAAAAAAAGACTCTTATCTATAGGAAAGCTTAAGTATAAGGAGAAATCTTCATCTTCTATGCACTTTCAAAGTAAATCAAATTTCAAGCCAACTACAAAACGTGCCAAAGCTAAAATCATTGTCAACACTGCATTTCTAATACTAAGGAACTTCAATGGCAATCACATAATCCTACATATACAAAATTGACCATCACTCCACATATTCTACTACCACAACTTGTCAAAAGAAATCTTATTACACTTCCTTCACTCAATTTAGATCAATATCATCCTAAAGGTTGTAATTATGATGAAAAAATCATATGTGACTATCAAAATGTATTGGACATTCTACAAATTGTTGTTTTAAACTTCAAAATCTCATTCAAGATCTAATCGATAATAATGCAATTGAGCTTCCAGAGCCTACGACTTTCGCACCTATCATTAAAAATCACAATTTCAAAATATTTAACAATCCTTTGCCAAAACACGAAAAACAAGTGGACAAATCCTTAAAAATCATACATAACACACAGTGTCTCCTCTGCATTGGGGGCTCTGGAATTTTAGTTTCTCATACTGAGACATCCCCATAGCTTATCACTTTCTCTAATTATGACTATCACACCACATTCTGTTATGATAACTTACACATTAGTGCCTATATTGGATCCACTTCTATTAATAACACTAGAGTCGATCCATCATGGCATATCATCATGTGTTATATCACACTCTTTGTTACTATCAGCTATATAATCTCACAAATTCCATATTAGTCCCTAAATCTTATGGAATTGTCAAGATTCTAGTCACTTTTGGTCCTCTCACCATGCTTTTACATTTTATTGTGGCACCAAAAATCAAAGGGCGTGACATGCTCTTAGGTCTTAATTCGATTCACACATCCAAATATATCATCTTCTTGAATAACTTGCATTTGAAATTCATTCACAACAAGCAAGTCATTTCTATTAATGGTGTTCCGCCATCTACACCATGGCTGAAAACTACTCTTAAGGTTTCCATTGCATTAGCTAGAGCATATAGGTCCCCATGACCTCTAAAACTAAAGCAAAATCTGCTTCTTGCTCTCCTATTCACACATAGCCTACATAGTCTCATCACTATGCTAGTCAATCACACCGTCTATGTCCACCAAGATAACTCCTTCACCTCAAAGATACCTCACCTCCACGTTTCACTTCACATAGGTGTCCATCACCTCCTCATTTTGTTTCATAGTAGGTGTTCATCACCCCACACTATACATAGGAGTCCATCATGTTCTGTTACACCTCCACTACCTCCACAATATACTATTGGTCACATGCATATATGCTTTATTCACCTACACAATGTTTATCTCATATACCACACTCTTAGAACATGATCACATGCCGCTCATCATGTGGAGGACCCTCTCTTTCACTTTTATCGGATAACACATTTCATACATGACGGGCATCACTATTTATTCATGACACTATATTCTCATCATTTCACACGTAATCTCTTGCATATAACATACACATCTTGATATACTCATATCATCATTACGATGACACACCATCATGCTACGATTCACACTTGACTATTGAGGGAATCCTATACACATGAACCTCACACACTATACATTACACTACACACTACATACTTCATGCGCTCATCAAATCTCTTTCTCATAGAATTTAATCCATGTATTCATGACATATATTTGTGGCACCTACTTTTACATGCTATGGTCATTACCATATGACGTAATTTAAGTTCCACGATTCATACTCAACTACGAGGGTATATATATTAAATGGACCTCACCATACTATTGGGGTTAGACCAAATCGGTTGTATAGATATATATCATATTAAAGCATAAAAACAATAAACATGGAAATAACCACCATAAGAAAATACACAAGATATAACGTGGTTCACCCAATGTGGGCTACATCCACCAAGAAACAACCAATATATTATTCTAGAGGTTGTAAAATTGAAGATCTGCAATCTTCCACACCTTACACGATGTACAATATTTTTCCTCTCACAAGATTCTCTAAGCTCTCACCAATAATTCCTTCTTACAATTATCCCAATCTTCTTAATTATTACCTCTAACCCTAGTTTCCTAGCTTATATAAGCCTATAAAAATTAGGGCACTTTAGCCATTCATTTACAACCATTAGATCAACTTTATAACAAAGATTAGATCTAATTCCCATGACTTAAATATAAACAATCACACACAGTAATCAATGCCAGTTACCTAACTAATGCCATTTTTCCCAACCAATGCCGATTAGTATGCTAGGTGAATGATGCCGGTTATTGTGTAAACCTACAAGTTGTAAATAAGCTCCTTTGTGAAGAAATTCAGCTCCACAATCTCAACAATCTCCCACTTGGAGATAAATTTTTGCACTATCTCGCATAACTCCATCCTTGGTTCCTCTCTTGGATTTGTTTCTTCCTCTTCAATTTTAAAACTCGAAGACCAATAGAAGTGGAGTGTAGCTCTAACTTCTCCTTTTCCAATGGCTTCATTAGCATATCCACAAGGTTCTCATTTGTATGAATTTTCTCTAATTTTAACTGCCCATCCTCCAACACTTGTCATATGAAGTGATATATCAACTGAATGTGTTTCATTCTTGAATGAAACACTAAGTTATTAGCCAAATGAATTACACTTTGACTATCACTATATAATATTCAATCCTCTTGCTCCTTTCCCAACTCTTTCATGAATCTTCTCATCCATATCATCTCTTTTCTACCCTATGTAGTAGATAAGGCCATAACCTTATACAATCTCGAAATACAACTAACTGTCATCCCACCTATTGTGAATACATATCCAAAGTGGTGCTTCTCCTAACATCTAAATATCCAGCTATATCTAAATCAACATAGCCATTTAAAGAAGTATCGACCCTCCATAACATAACTACATACCGGATGCCCCTCTAAAATACCCGAGAATCCATTGGTCTATGTTCCAATTCTCTTTACTTGGAATGGCCATAAACATTTTCAAAACTCCTACTTCTGTGTAATGTATGGTTTGCAGTATAACCGATAACATACATAAGACTTCCAAATGATGAATCATATGGAACTTGTGCCATGTAATCGACCTCCTCATGTGATGTAGAAAATTGATCTTTACTCAATTTGAAGTGTTCAACCATAGGTGTACTTACAGGTTTTACATCATGCATTTTAAATATTTTCAACACCTTATTGATATAATCCTCCTGAGACAAATACAACTTCCTATTCTTCATGTCTCTGTGAATTTGCATGCCAAGAATTTTCTTTGCAGCTCCCAAATCCTTCATTACAAATGTGTGAGCTAACTTTTCCTTAAGCTCATCAATGTCTTGCATACTAGGTCTGCAATAAGCATATCATCCACATACAAGTAACAAAATAATATAGCTCCCATTTTCAAGCTTCTTGAAATAAACACAATGGTTAGATTCAAATCTCATATAACCATGATCATGCATAAATTTTCAAATCTCATATACCATTACCTTGGAGCTTGTTTGAGCCCATATAAGCTCTTTTTACACTGCACACATGTTTCTCCTTACCCTTGACTTCATAACCAAGCGGTTGATTCATATATATCTCCTCCTCCAAATCACCATGAAGGAAAATCATCTTAACATCAAGTTGTTCTAAATGAAAATATTCTACTGCAACTAAAATCAGAACAATACGGATGGAATTCATTTTAATAATAAGATAAAATATCTCACCAAAATCAATACCTAGTTTCTCTACAAATCCTTTTACCATAAGCCTTTCTTTTATATCTTTTCAGTCCACCCTCTTCCTCCTTGATCCTGTAAACCCACTTATTCTGCAATGTCCTCTTACCTGTTGGAAAATTGACCAAATCCCATGTCTAGTTCTATTTTAAGGAATCCATCTCCTACTCCATGCCATGTTCCTACTTAACTTGGGTATCTTGTTACATTGCTTCTTAAAAATTTCCGGTTCACCACTATTAGTCAATAAAAGATAAAATAATGAAGGAGTAAATCTTTCTGGAGGTTTACTTACTCTTTGAGACCTTGTTACAGAAATTTGGGGTATATGAGGCTCATTCTAGACCTCCTACACATTCATATATGAATATGATAGTGATCGATGTTGGTCACCTATAATTGATGCCGGTTCTTGTATAGTCGACTTCGGTTCACCTAAATGACGCCGAACACTTGGTCACCCCGAGTGATGCCGACGTCTGTGGATTTTTGTTTTAAATTTGAGAATGCACTTTTCTCAATAAATCTTCACTCGGTTTATTCTTGGGTACCAAAATTGATCCTTGTACATTCTCATTTCATTCCAATCAATGTTACGACTCCTAATAATCTTAACATCTTCTAAATCCCAAAACCGAGAATCCAAAATCACTAAAACCATAACCAATGAAAGTGCATCTCTTGGATTTAACATCCAACTTCTTCCTATTTTCTTTATCAACATGCACAAAAGCTTTTAAACCAAATAATCTAAGAAAAGAAAGATCTACCTCTTTTCCAGTCCATGCTTCTTCTAGTATTCCACCATTCAGTGCACTTGAGGGGCCACGATTGATCAAATATACCGATGTATCTATTGTTTCTGCCCAAAAATGCAAGGGTAATCTAGCATGTATCTTTATGCTTCTAGCACGTTCCATAATAGTTATGTTCATTCTTTCTACCACTTCATTCTCCTGTGGAGTTCTAGGAACCTGTTATTTCTTAGCGTATTCATTCACTTCAACAAGTAATCATTGAAAACTTGCTCAAGTACTCACCACCATTGTCATATCTAAGGCACTTAACCTTCAAATTAGTTTAATTTTCTACAAGGGCTTTCCATCTTTTAAATGTTTCAAAAACATCAAATTTACATTTAATACAATAAAACCATACCTTTCTTGTGGTATCATCAATAAAATTCACATAGTATTGGGATCCTCCATGAGAAGCTACCAGTTAGTCCTCACACATTTGAGTGTAAAATATCCAATTTATGCTCCTTCTTTGTTGCCTAAACTTTAAGAAACCTCATTTTATTTTTCTTTCCAAGTATGCAATGATCAAATAAATCACGATCTACATCTTTCAAATATTACAACTTACCCTTTTCCTTTAAGATTTGCATTCCTTTCTTACTCATATGGCCTAGCCGATTATGCCACATGCTTGCATATGAATTTGAAGTAGATAACATAGAAAATGAATCAGTAATATAGGTAGAAAAATATAATGTTCCTACCTTATTACCTCTTGCTACAACAAGATCTCCCTTGAAAAATTTCCAAGAATCGGCTATGATGTAAGCTTGTGCCTCCATATTCACCTAATTGTCTTGTAGAAATAAGATTTCTCCTGAGGCTTGGCACATGCCTCATATCTTTCAATATCCATGTATTTCCATTATGCAATTTAAGATGAACTTCACCTTTACCAGTAATATTGCATGGTTCATCATCTCCTAAATAAACATGCCCAAAATTACCTGGACATAATTTCTGAAATAACCCTTATTAGGGGTGGCATGGAAAGAAGCTCCTGAATCTAAAACCCATGATTCAATTTTATTATCCAAGGAGAGAATAAGGGAATATTGCATTACCTATGATGCTACATTTTCCTCTTTACATTTTTTTGGTACATTCTCTTTGTTTTCCTTCAACCAACAATCCTTCTTTGCATGTCCTTTCTTTCCACAATTCTAGCAGGTTATTCCTCTACCTCTGGATTTAGATCTTCCACTCTTAGACTTTGATTTCCCATTACTCTTACTCTTAGATCTCTTATTTTTCCTTCCTTTGATTTGTACATTCAAAGCATTCCCAAATGATGATTCTCCTAAATGTTTCTTGCGTATTTCTTCATTTAGAATTATACCAATCACATCATCAAACTTCAAAATATTAGTAGCAGATGTTGTATTACTAACAACCATTACCAAATTATCCCAACTATCTGGAAAATAAAACAAGAATAAAAATGCTTTCACTTCATCCTCAAAAGGGATATTAACTAATTTTAATTGATTTACAATAGAACATAAATCATTCAAATGATTAGACACATATTCACCTTCTTACATTTTATAATTAAACAATTTCTTCATCAAATAAAATTTATTCAATGCACTTGGTTTTTCATATAAATTAGCTAAAGATTTCATTAATTCTACCATGGTTGATTCTTCTATTATATTTGAAGCCACAGATGCTGCCAGGCTTAATCTTATAGATCCCAGAGCCTTTCTGTCAAGAATATTCCATTCTTCATCAGTCATCTTTACAGGCCTTGCCTTCTCATCCAACGGTAAATATAGATCTCTTTGATACAAATAATCCTCCACCTACATCTTCCATAGCTGATAATTATGGCCTTCAAATTTCTCTACTTTGTATTTACTATCTTATGCCATTGTTGTGCTCCCACTCAATTAGAAATCCTGTGAGTAAATATGTCAACACACACAACCCTCAAACAATTTTTCTCTACGATACCAGTTGTTGGGGTTAGACCAAACTAGTTGTACACACACACACACACACACACACACACACACACACACACACACACACACACACACACACACACACACACACACACTTAGATTAAAGCATACAAAAAAATAAACACGAAATAACCAATGAGAAGAAAATACACAAGATATAACGTGGTTCATGAGTGTGGTCTACATCCAACAAGAAACAACCAATATATTATTCCAAAGGTTGTAAATTTAAGATCTGTAGAAGATCTTCTATACCTTACATGATGTGCAATACTTTTATCCTCACAAGCTTCTCTAAGCTCTCACCAATAATTCCTTCTTACAATTCTCCCAATCTTCTTAATTATTACCTTTAACCCTAGTTTCCTAGCTTATATAAGCCTATACAAACTTAGGGCACTTTAACCATTCATTTACAACCATTAGATCAAATTTATAACAAATATTAGATCTAATTCCTGTGACTTAAATAGAAAAAATCACGCACAGGTAACTGATTCCAGTTACCCTAACCGATGCTAGTTTGTCACAACCGATGTCGGTTAATATGCTAGATGACCAACGCCAGTCAATCGAATGATATCGGTTATTGTGTAAACCTACAAGTTGTAAATAAGATCCTTTGTGAAGAAATTCATATCCACAATCTCAACACATACTCACACGTTTAATCACTCACTTATTCACTCACATGATTACACTCTATGCTTTATCCTCTGCGCTTTGATGATCACATCTTTTTAGTACACACAATTCAAACCATTTCCCAATGATGCAATATTGTTCTACGGTTCATTCTTGACTACTGAGGGGGCATGTATAAATGAACCTCATCTCATACATACACATCCACTTGGGTGGCAAGTTGCTTCTATCATTCAATTTGCATTCCATTCCATTTACACTTCACAACATCTTGCATATATTGGTCACATTTAGTCTTTCTTACATGTACTTATTACATGCACACTTTATTACACATGCTAAATAGATATCTTGTATGTCATTATATTTTTCCATACACACATGTGATTTCACTTGATGTATAGTTATGATCACATATACTAAATATTGATACACACTGATGTGGATGTTTGGCATAGTACCTCTTACCGGAACCCCATAACGGTTCTGGGGGGCATCCACTTTTGTACACTATAGGTGTTATTCTTTAATTTTTCAAAACACACTATTATATTGAATTATACATGCTTGACATACTTTTTATTTTTGTAACATGCTAATGAGTGATTCATGTGCAAAATTTTTCTTCCAGTCTCTTTGATTCCATGGTTATCTATTACATTACTTCCTTTTATCTTCATTGATTGTCATTATATGCCATTGTTTACAAGATTTACCCTATGTATTTCTTGTTCTTTAATTGCTTATGGCCATTGCGGCCTTGATTGTCTTAATGACATCATGAGTGATGTTCCATGTTTAAAACTACTTTTCGTGGTCTACTTTGTCCACGTGCATGTTTACATTGTCTTCTTGTGTCTTAGCTTACAAACCTGTTCGCTCGTTTATCATCTTTTACATGTGTGCTTATCTTTCTTGTACTAATAATTGAATCCTAGGAAGTTTTCTACATGTGCCTTGGTTTCTATCAAGCACATTGCCTCCCCTAACATGGCATAGTTTCAACACAATGGTCAGTCCTCCTTTGGGTCACATACTCCTTCATGACATTGCATGCACCCCAAATGTGGGGGGGCATCATTTAGTGAATCAATAACCCAAAAAATAGTTCAAAGTCATCAAAAACGTAGTTCGGTACTAGTACAACATAGTAATCAGTCAACAATGAATCGAGATCCTAACTTGGGTCCTTACCACAAAAAAATACACCAAAGTGCCTAAACACAGACAGTGGTACTGTTTCTTACATTGACCCTTCCTAGATTCCTGTGACCTAAGGGGGTGGTTACACAACATTTGTCATTTCAAAATAGTCTATAAAAATTCCCACAATGAATTCTATAGGAGGTGGATCATTCAACACTTGGCATGCATGCACTACACAACATTTTCTACTTTCGCATTGGATCAAAATTGTTCGAAATGGATCAGATTTTTACACACCATCTGCAGTGGTGTTCACATTTTGGAAGCAGTTAAAGGTTGGAGGATGACACTTGAATTTTCTGCCAATACTTCTTCCATGTCTTGCATGACATCACCCAAAAACTCATACACAACGCAACTAGCATGAGATCACCCAAAAACTCATTCTTCTACATCATCTACAAGATCCTTTCTACACTTTTTTCTCATCACGAATCAGTGTACATGTTCCTTTTTGCATTTTCACACATTTCTTACATAATTTTTACTCATTTTGATCATATACTCACATATTTGACTACTTGATCATTCTTCTCTTTTGCAGATCCGTCATGTTGTCATGTAAATGTGCAATAGGGAAAATGATAACTTTCCATCATGATAATTATACCCCTATGTTGAAAATTACAAGTTTACCCTTCCGAGACACCTTGGGTCTACCTAGTAAGTCCGATGACCTTCTAATTGATGTTAACTCAGTCCCCTAGGTGATTTAGGATAGTCAATTTAAAATCCCTACATGATTTTAGGATTTAATTGAAAGATGCAAGCTTTGAGCGGTAGTGGGAAGGGCTATAACTAGCTTTCTTAGGACTGGAGCAACCCCATGGAGTGGAAAAAGAAGCCAAACTAGACACAGAGGTGAATCGAATGCCTAAGAACATTATGGAAGTGATTTAGGAAGATTCATGAAGGATTCAGAGAAGTTGGGGTAATTTCATTAAAACAAGGTTTCGAGGCCTATGTATTGCGGTGCACACGATCAATAAAGTTATTGAGCTTCATGAGGTGATTCGAGGAGCTCGAATGGAGTTATTAACAAAAAATCATCAAAAAGGGAATTAAAATCCCTAAAATATGGTGAAATTATATTTTTCACAACACCATGGTGCAATAGGTCTATAGGTAGTTTTGTTCATGCACAAGTAAAGGACCAAATCAAAACTTCACTTTTGTAGGGACCAAATGGAGGAATCTAGACCTAATACCCCACCATTGCTTTCATAAGGCAATTTTAAGCCAAGATCATATAAAATTTCATCAAAATATCTAGATGGGAACTCAAGTTATCGCTGTTTCAAGTTGCCCTCTAGGAGCAAGTTCAAGAGTTAGTCAAATTTTAGGGTGGACACTATCACTCAGGAGCACGGTGTAATTTCATGTCCCTTACATCCCTTAAGTAAAGGAAAATGAGGGAAAAAATGCACCCAACCCCTATAATCTCTACGGATCCTTATTCGACCTCTCGGATGACCAATTCAACTCCTAGGTGTTTGTCAAGCTCATTCCCTCGCTCGCATAGATCGTGACAAGTGGTCACTTCTAGCGCATCATGTAAAATTGATGACCCTCATTTCCCTTTATGTTGGGGTAAATGAGGGACATAAAAATTGCCCAGCCCCAAGAATACTTTAGGTCACCCACTTGACCTCATTTAGTGCATTTTCTCATCTCCTAGGAGCTAGTGGAGCCAAAATGGAGGACCATTAAATCACTGCCAAGTGTCAAGCTAAGGCGTAAAGTGAAAACCGATTTCCCTCATGTGCCTTTGTGTTGAGGGACATCAATGACATAAAGATGTGCCCAGCCCAAGGAATGGATCTTGGTCCCTCATGCGACATATTTCTAACCCCTAAGCGCTTACAACTACTTTTTTTTTCTCGAAATCCCTGACCATTAGATTTTCACCATGTGTTTTTGCAATCCGGGAGCCATGTAAAAATTGATGTCCCTTTCATCCCTTAATGCTTAAGGGACATGAAAATTTTCCTCATTCCCGCTTTGAATTTTTTGAAATATTTCAAATCCTTCTTGCTTCCCACTTCTAACTTCTAACTTCTTACTCTTCATACTCTACAACTTGCTCTGCAACCTTCTTACACTAGCACTTTTCACCATTGCTGAACCTCAAATGAGCTCCGCTAAAGAAATAAAACCTATGAATCCATGAGAATACAATTTTTTTGAAGGAGATATTATTGGTGAAAGAGCCAGAGGAATGAATGAAGAAGAAGAAGCTTGAAAAATCCTCCATTGTCGTGAAACGAAAATTCAAAGAGATCTTGCAAACCAATGCATGGATTGAAAAACCATTTTTTTCTATGTTATTCGTTCTCAGAGGTCATAAAAACCCCACCTTCAGATCTCCCATTCACATAAAGAAGTGTTCATAGTGAAGAAATCCATTTCTTTGCACATGAGAGAAAAATCTCGTTTTCTGTCAAACCGATTGTCGGATAGAAGAGATATTTCACTGGAAGCACAAGAATAAAAACCCATGAAGAAAAGGTGATTCACATTAGGAATGGAGAAGAAAACCAGACCTATAATTTTCAAGGTCCATTAATGGTTTCCTGTTCGGAGGTGTTGCCAGAAACTTGAAAATTTAAAGCGTAAAATATCCCAAACTACTAATCAAGTAGGTCCAAGATTTCAGAGGGGTGATATTGGGAACAAACCCATATAAAAAAATTTTTTTCCACATCAACCCTGACTAGTATAATCCCACTTTCTAAAAATAGCATGTCTTCTACATAAGGGACTGCTATTTTGGGAAAGTCATCAACTGAATAACCTGTGAAGGAGACGGTGAACATAAAGGATGTAATGTAGTGGAAAATTCATCGAAACATCATCTTGGTCCAAAATTGACACTTACTAAAAATAGTAAGTGGTCTCATAAGCACTTGCCCAAAATAGAAAATTATTCTAGAAGGTGAAAGAAACACAGGGAGAAAGGGAAATCCGAGTTGCAACATCTAGTTGAGGTTCGAGGCAAGCTGATTTTTCATACTTACTAAAAAATAGAAAGTTGTTTTTTTGAAGAAATCATGAAGCATAAGTGGATGATATAGAAGGCGACACAACCTTTCAATTCTGAATAAGAGATAGGAAACATTGCGGTCTCTATCATCAAACTATGCGGAGTAGATGACAATGATGTTACATACATGGATATCAACATTGTATTTCAAAACTTATTTCATGCTTTAATTGGTATGTGTGAGATGGAATTCATATTCAAAATCGTTAGATTATTCACGATGTGTTTCATTAGTATCGTGTTCAAACCAACTAAGTAGTGTGGTAGTGTTGCAAGGAGTCAAGGCGGGATTTGTTCCAAAGATTCAGTATCTTCAAAAAGAATCTTTATGAGTGATGCTCATTGTCACCAATGGAATTATTCAACAGTGTTTTAACACTTGGTTTGTAGTGTTCGCACATCATCCAAAGGAAGTATCTCATGGTATGAAACATTCGAGGATCTAGATTTCACTACATTGGAGCATTGCATCGAGATCAGTCAAGTAGAATAGTGGACCAGCGAGGCATTTTCTTCACCGACATTGTTCTCCCTCTCTCTCTGCTCACTTTCTCTCTCATCTCACCCCCAAATCTCTCTCTCCTCAATATTCTAATATTACGTTAGGGTTGCACTTTTTCGCATGCCTTAATGTTTTCAATGTAATAAGTCACCCTTTAGTTATAAAAGGGGACTTAATTTTTTCCTAGGAATGTGAAAAGTTTCAAGGCATATGAAGTGTCATTAGGGGGTATATGAAAAATCACCAGAAAAATGAAGAGTTTTTCTTCTTCTATAAATTGTAATGCAATCCTCATTTGAGGTTATTCTTAGATATTCTTGTGAATTCAAGAGAGAGAAATCCTTGTGAAAGATCAAAGAGAGAAAAATTCTTTCATTCCCCCCACTCTCAAATTTCTTCTATTTCTCATGCTATGTACAATTTCTTCTTGAGCATCAATACAAGAAGGATTTTCCAGCCTTTTTTGACTAAGGAATCTACTGATATGTTGTGTTCATTAAATTCTATTTAGTCTTGTTGCAGTTTGCACTATTGTTTCTTCCTAATTTCAATGCATGTGATGAAACTTCTAATTGGTGTATGCAAGAGATTATTTTTTACTTGTAAGATTAGTTTCCCTTGTCTAACATTCTCACTCTCTTTCCCGATCTCCTAATAAATTACTCTCTCGTAGGTATCTGCAAGATTGATCATAGGGTTAGTGGAGTGCCCCTGTTGGATCCTTGACCGCAAGGCTAACGCAAAGAAAACTCACTTCACTCGCACATGCGTATATGATAGCTACACCGGTTAAGTAGAGGGACTTAGATTTGAGAGCATTGGAAAGAAATCACAAATTTGTCCTTTGAAAAATTTTATCACCAATAGTTTTTGGTGCCCAGTAGAGCGAGACTTTGCGACATTGTACCCAAAATATGACCGCAAGGTCTTTAAAAAGATTTTAAAAAACAATTTTTTTAATCATATTTCAATAGAAAATCATTTTTGAAGGCGACTCCATCAAGGCGAATCCTGTCACATTTTTTCCCACACCATGAATAAATTTATATATTGGAGCAAATTATCAAAGAGTGATAGTGATAAAGGAGAAGAATAAGATCATGACCAAGAAAAGAAGATCATTGATCAGCCATGGTTCTAGACTAGTGTTTACAAAGGAAAGAAAAAAGAACTGCTGGCTTTGATGAAGAGGAAAGTATGGAGCTATTGGAAAGGAGACATAAGATAATAAAAATTCAAATCTGAGAACATGATAAATTATCACAAGAGATGTACGAACAACTTGAAGCGGCCCATAGCAAGGAAGAAGAAGAGGAGATTTTTCCTATAGAGGAAGATCCTGAAGATCATTTGTACATAGGGTTTTCATCCCTGAAAGGTTCTTAAACGTGCTGAAGAAAATCCTATCTTTGATCCTTCTAATGAAGATCAAATAAGCATTCAAGAAGATGACGGAAGATAGGATGGTGTAGGATCCGCAAAAGAAGACTTTTGTAACCTCACGTAACTCACTATAAAGTTGAGAACACTATCCTTTTTCTATCGCTCTCTTGAAGAATTCATTGCATATGGTGATGGAGAAATGAACATCTTGAAAAGAGAATATGTGGAAAGGCTTTAGAGCATAATAGAAGGAAAATCTAATCAAAAAGTCTATCAAGAGATTTGTGTGTATGATCTAGCTTTACAAAGAAGGTATGAATATCTCGAATCACTTCATGTTGTCTATAATGAAGAAGCTCAAGAAGATCCTAATGATTGTCCATGCTATGAGGTGTTCATCCTTGGGATATTCTTGGATGCTCTGAAGAAGATCCTATCCTTGAACCTTCCGATGAGTACCAAAGCAACATTAGGGAAGATGATGATGAAATAGACATGGAGGTGGAACCACCATTCATCAAATCTTTTCAGCTCTAGGAATAGTCCCTTTGAGAAGTAATATATTCAATAGAGGATTATTTTTTCCTAATGGATGATTCAATGCTTTTGAAGACTCCACCAATGATGAAGAAAATGGCCGATTTGAAGGTTTTCCCTCCTATTTTGATCCTTCAAGTGATGTAGAGATGATTCATGAAGATAGTTAGAGAACCAGATTCTCTTCCTAATTCAATCATGGATGATCTGATGGAAGAATCTCAATTTGCTTTCCAAAGCCAAGGAGAACGAACAGTTTGAACACAATATCTTCTCACCCAAGGAGTAGAATGATCATCACGGTGAGTATGAGGTATTTCATTTTCCATATGAGAAAGAGGACTCGATAATGGATGATCAAGATAATGTTGAAATTTCTTCCCACATTGTTTCTTCAACATGGTCCCATTAAGAGGATGATATGGATTTTGAGCTCGAAGGAGTACTGTTCCCACAAAGCATGGACCTCTTCTCCTTGTCAGAAGGTGTCATGAATCAAGTGTGCTCGTTCTTGCAAGGAAGTGAATCTTGGGAAACACAAAGCATGGAAGAGGTGAATGAGGATATTTCAAATGAATCATGGACACACATGGATCAAATTTTCAACCATTTCTTGGAAGCAAAATATAGAGACTCTTTCAATAAAAATGAAGATGAACCTATAAAAATATTAGAAGAAATATCTATGCAAGACCTCTTGAAGACTACGGAAGAGACTAAAGACCCTCTACTCAACCTTGAACTCTTAACCTAGGACATGGAGATGCAAGATAGTTATGAATCAATCTATGCTTCCTATTTTGGTACACCAATTTTTGATATTGAGATGGAGTAGTTAGATAAGTTTGATGACTTCCCTAATACTTTGGTTGAAGAGAATGAACATGAAAAAATTTTCTTCCACATTGTGCGAAGAAGTTCATGAGTGTAAAGTAAGAAAGGTTCTCAAATATACTTTGGACATCTCCGGTTTTGAAGACAAAGCCTCTGCCATGGAAGAAGATAGTAGGAGAAGGTTGAGCTGACTCACATGGAGGAGTCACTCAAAACAAAATAAGAAGTTGCAAGAACATTGGGAGTGTGTTCAAAACTAACTTGTTCCAACCATTTTGGAATGGTCCATCAATGCAAAACAAGAGTTCATATGGGAAAATCCAATGAAGGGGAAGAATGCTTATATGGCCAAATAGAGAGCTATAATTTTGAAAATGATCTCAAGATGGACTCAGAAAAAATACATATTGGAGACAATTTCTCTAGACAAAAAAGTGGGAGTATGCATGATTCTTGTCAAATGATCCAAAACCAGACTGCACTCACCATCCTCCAAACTCTGATTCATCTTGAACATGTACCCATGCTACAACAATCTCTTAAGGATGATGAAGACCCTCGGCTTAATGATTTAACCTCAATATTTGAAAATACTTGCTCAGAGAAACAAAGCGAGATGTTCGAGGAAGTTCTTGAGTGGGAAGAAAACCAGTTTGTTCTCACTCCTTCCAAGTGTTTTGATAATATAAGAGACAATTTGAATTCACAATTCAAAGAAGATGAATGTTTTCATGATAGGAGAAATTTTCCCACTCTTGAAGACATGGAGGGATGGTGTCTCATGATCACAAGGCGTCAAGTGGAAACCTCAAGAGGCAAGATTCTCAGGAAGGTGACCAAGTTCTCAATGGATATGAGAACGTTCTTAGCAAAGTGTGAATATGAAGATCAAGTATTGGTACGTCTTCTTCTTCTAAAACCATGAAAATCTATCATGAAAGCATAGTTTGATCAAATAACAATTTTTGTGCTTTAAAGGGTAGACTTCAATCACTATTTCATGATGACATGTACTTTTCTCAACCCATTCTGGGTATGTGTATATTCTTTCCCCACCTCTGTAGATATCTCCCCTTGTATATAATTTTCTTTTTGTGGTGTGTTTCCTTCCCTTGTTTTGTGTGTGTTTCCTTCTTCACTATCTCTCTCTTATAAGTTATACATAACTTCACAGGGCCTAATGGATAAGACAATTGGTCGATGAATTATAAGGTCTAAAGTTGAGATTTTGGATTCTCTGTCATGTCATGTGCTCAATCCATGTCAAGCTAGAGCCAGTTGTTCTCATGTAAATGTTCAAGAGGGAAAATGATATCTTTCCGACATGAAAAATATACCCCTGTGTCAAAACTTATAAGTTTTACCCTACGAGTCCTAGGTCTACCCAGTTAGTCAGTGAACTTCGATTGATGTTAATATTAGAGTAGGTATTTACCTTAGCTCATGTTCACCTAGCATACTTTATTTACCTTTATTGTATTTATCCTCACCCACTTATGAGTGTGGATATTTATTTTATCTTATTTAGATATTAGGATATATTATCTAGTTGTTAGGTATAGTTCTTTCCTTGATCTATGGTATTGACTAGTTCTTTCCTAGATCTATGGTATTGACTAGATCCTTGATGTCTAGTTCTCTCCTAAATCTATGGTCTTGACTAGTTCTTTGATGACTAGTTATTTCCTTGATTTATGGCTTGATATACGACCTTGAATGATTCTTAGATTGTTATTCCTTGCCTATTTAAGCAAGGCCCATTCTCAATGTATTGCATTGAGTTCCATAATAATATATGATATTGTTGCTCATTTGTTTGCAAAGGTTTTATGTAAAGTTATTTTGGCGAATTGCTTTCATCTTATTGATCGTGATGTTTGATTAGCATCTGTGTTCTTGGCTTGGTACGATCTGATTATCGTTCCTTTCGGTTAAGTTAGTCCCTTGGGTGATTTAGGAAAGTTAATTAAAAACCCCTAGGTGATTTTAGGAGTTCATTGAAAATTACAAACTTTGAGCATTTGTGGGAAGGGCTATCGTTATCCTTCCTATGACTAGAGAAACCCCATGGAGTGGAAAAGATAATCCAAACTAGAAACATATGTGAATTGAAGGAATAATAACATCATGAAGTGATTTAGGAAGATTTAGGAAGGATTTAGAGAAGTTGGGGTAGTTTCACCAAAATTAGGGTTCACAGGCCTAGGCAGTGCACATGATCAAAAGAGATGTTGAGCTTCGGGAGGTGATTCTGGGATCTTAAAATGGAGTTAGGAGATAAAAAAACATCGTCGAGAAAGGGTCTAGGAATTCAAATCCCTACAAGATGGTAAAATCATATTTTGAGATCACCTTGGCTCAATAGGTATCTACAAATAGTTTTCTCATGCACAAGTAAGGGACAAGATCAAAAATCTTATTTTTAGGTATCAAACTGAGATAAAAAAACATTATACCAAAATAATTAGATTCATTAGGCCATTTTTAGTCAAAATCATATAAAATTTCATCAAAAACATCCATCGGGAACTCAAGTTATCACTGTTTCAAGTTGCCCTCTAAGAGTGAGTTTAGGAGTTAGTCAAATTTTAGGGTGGACACATGTCGTCTCTAGGAGCCTAGCACTATTTAATGTTCCTTACATCCCTCAAGAAAATGGATATGAGGGGAAAAAATGTTCCCAACCCTTATAATCCCTCTGGATCCTCATATGACTTCTTAGGCGCTAATTCGGCTCCTAGGTGGTTTCCAAACTCATTCCCTCGCTTGCATAGATCATGACAAGTGGCAAATTATAACGCACCATGAAAATTTATGACCATCATGTCCCTTTACACTGGGGGAAATAAGGCACATAAATTTTTTTCCAACCCCCAAGAAACCTTCAGGTCACCCACGAGATCTCATCCGGTGCATTTTCTCAGCCCACAAGAGATAGTGGAGCCAAAGCGGAGGACCTTCAGATCGCTGCCAAGTGTTAAGTTGAGGCGCGCCATGTAAAATGATGTCCCTCATGTCCCTTTATGTTGAGGGAAATCAAGAAAATAAAATTTTTCCCAGCCCAAGGAATGGATCCTGGTCCCTTATGCAACCTCTTTCCAGCCCCCAAGTGCATCCAAGCTATTTTTTTGCTCAAATCCCTAGCCATTAGATCTCCACCATGTGTCGCATGACCGGGAGCTGCATGAACATTTATGTCCCTATCATTTCTTAAGGGACATGAGGGAATGAAAATGTTCCTCACTCCTTGCTTTGAAATTTTTGAAATATTTCAAATCCTTCCTACTTCCCGCTTCTAACTTCTAACTTCTTACTCTCCATACTCTGCAACTTACTCACACTAGCACTTTTCACCATTGTTGAACCTCAAACCTATTTTCTAAAGAAAGGAAACCTTTGAACCCATGAGAATGCAAATATTTATAAGGAAATATTGTGAAATACCAAGAGGAATGAAGAACGAAGAAGAAGAAGCCTGAAAATCCTCCATTGCCGTGAAACGAAAATTTGAAGAGATCTTACAAACCAGTGCATGGATTGAAAAACCATTTTTCTATGTTCTTTGTTCTCAAAGGCCATAAAAAACCCACCTTTAGATGTCCCATTCATGGGAAGAATTTTTCACGATAAAGAAATCCATTTCTTTGCACAACGGAGAAAAAGATCGTTTTCCCATCAAACCACTAGTCGGATCAAGAGAGATTTCACCGGAAGCACAAGAAGAAAAAACCCATAAAGAAAAATGTGATTCTCATCACAAAAGAGAAGAAAATCAAAACTACAATTTTTGAGGTCCATTAATGGCCGCCGTGTTCAAAGGTGCCGCCAGGTTGAAAATTTAAAACTTTAAAATCTCCCAAACTGCTTGATCAGATAGGCCCAAGATTTCAGATGGGAGATATTGGGAAAAAACCCATATCAAAAAACTAAGTTCTATAGTAACTCGACTACCAGAATCCCACTTTCTAAAAATAGCAGGTCTTCTACATAGGGGACTACTATTTTGGGAAAGTCATCAACTGAATAACCTGCGAAGGAGACGGTGAACACAGAGGATGTATTGCAATGGAAAATTCATCGAAACATCATCTTGGTCCAAAATTGACACTTAATAAAATAGTAAGTGGTCTCACGAGCACCTCCCCAAAATAGAAAAGTGATCTAGAAGGCGAGAGAAACACATGGAGAAAGGGACATCTTAGATGCAACATCCAGTTGAGGTTTGAGGCAGATGATTTTTCCTACTTATTAAAAATAGTAAGTTAATTTTTCTGAAGAAATCATGAAGCATAAGTGGATAGGACAAAAGCTGACACAACCTTTCACTTCTAAGTAAGAGATAGGAAACATTGTAGTCTTTATCATCAAACTATGCAGGAGTAGATGATAATGAGGTTACTTACATGGATATCAATAGTGTATTTCGACACTTATTTCATGCTTTAATTGGTATGTGTGAGGTGGAATTCGTAGTCAACATCATCAGATTATTCACGATGTGTTTCATCAAGATCGTGTTGAAACCAACTAAGTAGTGTGGTAGTGTTACAAGGAGTCAAGGTGAGATTTGTTCCAAAGATTCAATATCTTTAGAAAGGTTCTTTATGAGTGATGCTCATTGTCACAAATGGAATTATTCCATAGTATTTTTAACACTTGGTTCGCGGTGTTCACAAATCATCTGAAGGAAGTATCTCATGGTATGAGACATTCAAGGATCTAGATTTCACTACATTGGAGCTTTGCATCAGATCAGTCAAGTAGAACAGTGGACCAACGAGGAATTTTCTTCATCGACATTATTCTCCCTCTCTCTCTGCTCACTTTCTCTCCCCTCCCCCAAATTTCTCTCTCCTCAATATTCTAATCTTACATTGGGGTTGTGATTTTGGCATGCCTTAATGTTTTCAATGTAATAAGTCACCCTTGATTATAAAAGGGTATTAATATTTTCTAGGAATGTGAAAAGTTTCAAGGCATATGAAGCGTCATTGGGGGTATATGAAGAATCACTAGGAAGATGAAGAGTTTTTCTTCTTCTATAAATTGTAATGCACTCCTCATTTGAGGGTCTTCTTAGATATTCTTGTGAATTCAGGAGAGAGAAATCCTTGTGAAAGATCAAAGAGATAGAAAAATTCTTCCATTCCCCCCACTCTCAAATTTCTTCTATTTCTCATGTTATGTACAATTTCTTCTTGAGCATCAATACAAGAAGGAGTTTCCATCCTTTTTTGACTAAGGAATCTACTGATACTTTGTGTTCATTAAATTCTATTTAGTCTTGTTGTGGTTTGCACTATTGTTTCTTCCTAATTTCAATGCATGTGATGAAACTTCTAGCTGGTGTATGTAAGAGTATGATTTTTTTACTTGTAAGATTAGTTTCCCTTGTCTAACATTCTCACTCCCTTTCCCGATCTCCTAAAAATTCCTCTCTTACAGGTATATACAAGCTTGATCAGGGGTCGTGGAGTGCCCCTGTTGGATCTCTGACCGCAAGGCCAACCAGAAGAAAACTCATTTCAATCGCACATGCATATACAATAGCTGCACCGGTTAAGTAGAGGGACCTAGATTCGGAGAGCGTTGGAAATAAATCCACAAATTTGTCCCTCAAACAAATTTAATTGCCAACACGTCCTTATAGGAAGTGGTAGTCACATCTCATCAACAAATGACAATAAAAAAAAGTACAATCACGACATCTATACATGCGATCTCACCCTAGGGTTATCATCATCATCACTTTATTACACTTCCTTTTCTTTAGTTTCCACACTTGACATTTTTATCACTCCACTTTTTTCCTTGTCTCTCGACACACTTTTTACCATCAATCTACATGGTTATTAGGTATGCATCTTCTATCTACTTTATGTTATCGAGCTTTCACTAACCAACATAAAGTGGGGGAAAATGTAGAAACTAAATCACACACTTTGTGTATTTATCTAGTCCTAATTGTATATTAGAATTCATATGATGCATAAGTAAGAGAATTAGTAATCAACCCATGTCTTTGGCCATCTTTACTTGCTTTCTATTGTCACTTTTGATCTTATACTCATGTTTTCCCAGTCCGTCTTTTCATACTTGAGAATTTCTTATCCTGGACACCAACGCCAAGCCAACACACTAGCACTAGGTTCCCTCATCCCCTATGGGCATCCCAACCTCTTTGTACTTTATTCACATATTTTGGGTCCTTTCTACCCATTTAGGCATCTTATTTTTTTGGTAGTCGGAATTTTTAGGGTTAATTATGAAATTCAAGCAAGGGAATCATATAAATATAAAGTTGTGTGATAATAATAAAGGACCAAATACTAAGCATTAACTATCACCACCTAAGGTTGCATCAAAGGATATCGAGAGAATTCAAGCATCCATTCAGGAAAGGGAATGCATTATTCACGCATACATTTCATAGGAGGGGAATTTCATTCTATTCCATGCACACATCGGCTTACATCTTCTATATCTATATATTTTCTCGCCATCAAGTGTGACATGCACAAGAACCCACAGGGCATGATTCACACACACACACACACCTATAACTACATTGGGTCTAAAATGTAGTGCAACGCTCGTCGTAAGATCATTTGTTTGATAGCTAAGGACAATCCGACCCCTCATTTGCATTATTTTCTTTTTAGGATTTGATGCACTTATGAGGGTTTTGTAAGTCAATATTTTATTGTAGGTTATCGGTGACCTAGGAGATCATTATGAAATATACTAGAAACCAAAGGTGAAAGACAAAAAACACCTTATGACCAGTCAAAGATGGTTTTCTGAGATTTTTGGTAGTCACAAGCACCTAATATTGGTCTATGGCACCCCGGGTGCCCCTGACTCATTCAGGCACCTAGTTCGGGAAAATCATCAGCTCACACACTTTTCTGAGTCTCTGTGTGACACTTCTCCCTCTCTATTCATCTGGTCATCACTTGGCACGTCCATGATTAATTGTGAAAAAAATAAGTCTTCTTCCTCCTCTTTGTAAATAGGGTTTCATACTTACTAGCTTAATTTTCTTGGGTCTATTATGTACTTATTGCACATTCATTTGTTACTACATTGCATTATATTCATGCATCTATTTATTCGATATTTTCTTAGTCACGGGTAAGTAGGTTCTTGGAAAGGTATTCATTTGCTTAAGGGGAGTTGTATTGTTAAAAGAGTCAAAATCAGGGAAGATGAAGAATGGACCTTGATTGTTTTGGTTGATGTTTCCAAACAAAAGGTGAGCCTATTGTGTTGTCAGAAGAATTCATTGAAGGTATGTATCTTTGTCATTTATTTCAAAAGGGGAGAATGCGATGATGGCATGTGAGTTCCTTATGGGAGTTTGAGCTTTGTGTGTTTTCCATCAATGAAAAAGGGGATATTGTTGGAATTTTGTTTTCATTTATGTCAAAGTATGATGTTGTCAGTATTTTTGACTATTCATTGATGTCAAATGAAGTGAGAAAAATGAAGGTTGATTGATAATTTGATTGAGTTGCTTGGTTTGGTAATATTTCAAGGTGGTTTGAGCGGTGTAGTGGCTTGTAGAAGTGTGGTAGTGACTTGTAGAGGTATTAATGATGATAGAGTGATCTCATGGAGTGTAGTGAATGTTCTTATAGGGTGTCAAGGTTGGAAAAGAGATGAGAAGGCCAATTTTGGTGAAGCAAGCATGTTGAGGTGATTGTTCTTGAGGCCTAATATCTTTGAATGAGGTATGATATGATGGAGTGAGGCATGTAGCAGTTGGTTATGGATTTTAAGAGTATGGAGAAAATTAGTATGAGGTATTTAGACACTCACAAGTTTCTTATAGTGATGGTTCAGGTGTTAGACTTAGTTTTTAGGTCTATTCTTAGACCTAGTCCTTAAGAAAACATGCCCTAATGAGGTGGAGTCATCATTTATGAGTATATTTGAGAAAATGTGAGTATTGGATATGTTTTTATGTTGATAAAAATGTGTGGTCCAAATTTTAGGTCCTCATGTGTAATATTTTGCAAGATATGTGATTTTTACTCATACTTGAGTATTTCTGAAGTGAGAATCCCAACTCAAATTTGAATTTCGATGATCAATGACACACGAAATATCTACATGGTGGTTAAATATCTTCATGGTAGTTGGGGATAGGTCATATATTGAGTTTTGTGGCATTATTTTAGACATTAAGGGCCAAACTTTTATGATCAACTATTAAGAAGCAAAATTGGTTTTAAACCCTCCTAAAACCCTAGTTCTAAAGCGATTGAGAAGATATTCTTCCTAGTGGCCCAAAATGGATTGTTTGTGAAAGTATGATGATTGGATGTTATATATTATTTCTTCAAATTTTCTAGATTTAATTTAGGTGTTTTAGATGTGTGGACCCCACTCAAAAAGACAATTTTATGAAGAAGTTTAGTTTGCTCTCAAGTTTTGCATTGGACCTAGTGACTAAATTGGTTGTGGAGGAATTATGAAATATCTTATACATATATGGGGTGGTTTCAAATCAAGTTTAATCCCTTATAAGGTTGGTTGACATCATTCTTGCATGACTAGTTTTGGGGCATGTTTGGGTAGTTTCAAGTGACCTGGTCACAGAGGTGTTTTAGTGGCTCTTCAGTATAATTTATGGAATCCTATACACTTGGTGATTACCATGAGAACATGAAATTTCCATTTATAAATTAAAATTGAATGGATGAGGTCATTTAATGGGGTTTGAGCTTCATTTCTAAAGACTAGTTTTGGGGCATGTTGGTTGTCCTTGTTCTCAAGTGGCTTCATGAGGTGAGATGATGGTGCAAAGGTGTAAGAGATTTCAGAAGGTTTTCATGGTATTATAAAAATGTATAAGTGTGTTCCAAGTTTTGGTGAAGATGGTTTTTCTCTAGAACATTCTATTTTGGTGAGTAGGCTTTTTGGGTGCAATTAGGCTTCTTGAGTCCTAATGGAGGTTTTGAGGTTGCTCATGGTATTTTTATATTATTATGAATGGTGTTATTGTTATGTTTTTATGATTTTAATATGTTATTTTCTCTATGATGGCCTACCTAGGCAAGTTATAATCATAAGTCTAGGTATAAAAGTAAATTAGAAAGGTCATTTGAGCTAGTTGTGCATGCAAGGAAAATTGTGAGCTAGAGGGGTGTTTCTAAAGGTAAAAGAGGTCTGTGTGACCTTCAAGAGAAGGAAAAGAGTTTTTGGAGATGTTATAGAGTGTTTTCAGGTGTTGAAGAGATAGGTCATTAGGCCTAATCAACTTGGTGAAGAAGATCTTGAGTGAGTTGACCTAGAGAGCAAATTTGAAGAAGGAAGGAAAAAGAGCTTCATTGTGTCATCATTAGTTGTTGTAGAAACATTTCAGTGGTGAAACACATTAAGGTGGATTTGGTTGGTGTTGATTCATCTTGGGGTTGGTTCCTCCTTATAGGTTTGGTGCTCTACTAAATCTAGGGGTTGGTGCTCCTTGTGGGGTTGATGCCTCACTAAACCTAGGGTTGGTGCTCCTTGTTGAGTTGGTGCTCAAATAAATTTTATTCATTTCTCTAATATTTTTTTTTCAGTGGGTTTTATTCCCCTTGAGGGTTTCCCACTTACATCTTGTGTTCTTGTGTTGTTGTGCTCTCATTTTCTCTTCTATGGTTATGTTCTTGTGGATGCATGCTTAATGGTTAATTGAATGGTTAATGGATGAAATTGCTTAAGTGAATGAAAAGTTTTATTGCTCACTAATTCACCCCCTCTCAGTGATTGTGCTTCCAAAAAAATAGTTTTACCTAATAATCATTTTTTAATAAGCACACAAATACACTAATATTATAAATTAATACCATATAAATTAATTAGAACAATCTTAACACTAACATTAAATGTTTATGGACTAAACAAAATATTTTTCCATATTTATTTTTATATCATTGATGTTCTTACAATGACAACCAGGTAGTGTGATGAAATTAGTTCATTTTTATTCTTGAGATTGAATTTGATGTTCATTTGACAATGAGTTAAAATATATTTTCTTTTTTAAGAAGTCGATCGATTAATTGAAAAATAGTAATATATTGGATGTATTAGTGTAATTTATCTTGTCAACTTTTGGGTGATATTTTGAATATAGCCTTTGATAAATCAATTGGTGCATTTTCCATATATTTCAACTAACACATGTAATTGAATTGAAGTGATAAATGAGATCAATTTTGGGTCATCAAAAATCTTACATTGGAAATAATATATATCAGGTGAGGCTCCATCAAGACATCAAATATATATTCTAAATTTATAGTTTACTCTTACAAAACAATTTTGAAGTAGGATAAGCCTATGAAGTTCAATTTTGATGAAGAGTGTAAATGTAACCAATTTTTAAAATTTAAATCCTTATAAATGCTAGACATTGAATAATTTGCTAATTTTGTTGTATTTTTACTTTCCTAATAAGATTCACATTGCCACTAATTTATGATGGAAAGGTAATTCAACAACAATAAATGTATATATTGAGCATCAAAAAATTCAATTGCATAGCAAATATAAATTATATATTTTTAGGATAAAATATTGAATTATAGTTGAGCCTTATAGTCAATGCTACATGCAAATGAGCTTTAATATGAAATTGTTTCACACATACTAGTAATCACATGCGAGCAATATGATTTGAACAAGAAGGGGAAGTGAGAGAGGTAATGGCATAGACACAGGAAAGCCGATATCAAAAAAGAGCCACAAGTAAAACAAATAGTGAAACGCCAAATATACAAATGGAATATCGTATAAAAAAAGAGAGAACATTACATGTTTGTGGGGAGAGCTATAGTATGAAAGTTTAGGGAGTTACAGGGGGAGGGAGGACTAGAAGGGAGGAAGTGTAGGGAAGGGAAACATGAAGAGGATTAACGAGGGAAGATATGAAGAGAATTAAGGTGGCATTCCTCATTTTTTACGAGAATGCAATGGAAGGGTTTGTGACATTTTTTAGTAGCATTCAAAAGAAAATGGTGGTGAAATTTGAATCGCCGCCAAGGAGAGGACTCTAAATATTTCAGTGAAAGTAAGTCTGTCTTTTAGTTTTGCCAATGTCTATTGTGATTTTTACAGAGAAAGTTCTTGAGACTTTTGAATAGATAAATCCGAAGCCATTCTAAGCAGCAACTGTCTACGAAACCCCCTAGAAATGGGTGGGATTGGAACATGGGATGGATTCTTTGGGATCTCAATATTTACCTTTGTCACAATTTCAACAATATATTGTATGGTAGTTGCATATTTAACATTTACCCATTAAATACAAGGTAATTTATGAGGTAAAGAAGGAAACACAAAAAATGCATATCAACATGTGAGATGGGCTCTATAAAATGATGTCAATATTTATATGTTATAAACAAATGTAGGTACCAACCCATAATTACAAAAATAAAATCATGCTTCGTCGCATTATACAGAAAAATTTAGTGGAAAGATTTCACCATTTAAACTATTTTAGAAAAATAGCACAATACAATCAAGTCAACCTTGAAACAACCATTTGCTAAAAAAATTATAGTAAGATGCATTGACAAACCAATACATGAAATCTTTAATCAAAAAAATCAAATAATATTCAAAGAGTTCATTGTACAACTGGATACCCATAGAAACAATCTTCCAAAAATGTAAATGTACAGTGATATTTCTAAAAACTCTATTTTGCTATATAATTGTGAACCGAAGACACCAAATATGACCTACAAAAATGAGGGAAAATTATACTTATCAAGAAAATGCATCTTCGTACTTATCAAGAAAAAACAAACCAAATATGAGCAATATGTACAGCATATACAACACATCAGGGTCCAATTTTGGGAGATTTAAAGAATCCATCATAATATAACGGTGATACCATCATATATACAAAATTGTTAGCATATCTAATGGACAGGTAAACATTAGCTTAAAAAGATTTAAGCAGAAATTGATGGAATTCATAATACATGAAAGTTTTAGGCCTTGGTAGTGCATAAGTAAGCAACACAGTTATCATGTACATGCACGTGTTATAAGGACAAAACAGAACATAAATATAGTGACCAACTATCCTAGCCAAATTGTTATGAGGACCAACACAAGAGTATAAAAGGAACGATAATCAAATCATACCAAGCCAAGAACACAGATGCTAATCAAACACCACGATCAATAAGATGAAAGCAATTTGCCAGAATAACTTTACACAAAACCTTTGCAAACAAATGAGCAGCAATATCATGTATTATTATGGAACTCAATGAATTACAATGAGAATGGACCTTGCTTATATAGGCAAGGAATAACAATCTAAGAACCAATCAAGGTCGTAGATCAAGCCATAAATCATGGAAAGAACTAGTCATCAAAGAACTAGTCAAGACCATAGATTATAAGAGAACTAGACATAAAGGATCTAGTCAATACCATAGATCTAGGAAAACTAGTCAATACCATAGATCAAGGAAAGAACTATCCCTAACAACTAGATAATATCTCCTAATATCTAAATAAATAAAAAGAAATATCCACACACATAAGTGGGTGAGGATAAATACAATAAAGGTAAATAATGTACCTAGGTGAACATGACCTAAGGTAAATACCTACTCTAACACCCCCTCAAGTGAAGCTAGGGGCCAAAATAGAAGTGGCATGTCCACGGTATGAGTCCGACAACAAGGCGATGAGGTACTCATGTACAATATATCCATGAAGAAATCTTGAACCAAAAGAAGGAAAGAATCTCTGCTAGAAGGAAGAGAATGAAGAAGAAGAAGAAGGAAGATGTTCTCATGAACACCCCCAAGAACAACTTCAAAACCCCAAGCATTCCACACAACTCAAGGTAGCGAGGTGATGCAAAAGGCTTCGTAAAGATGTATATGCATGACCTGTTCTTTGAGTTGGAATGTACTCCAAGAAAAGAACTCCATCTGAATGTGCTGACGAATGAAGTGGATGTGTATCTCAATATGCTTGGTCGTTGGTGCTCAACTAGGTTGTGAGAAATGTGAATTGCACTTTGGTTGTCACACCAAAGTATAGTCGGTGAATCTGTGGGAATCAAACTCTATCAATAACTGGTGCGAAGCCAAAGAATCTGTTGACTCACTATAACTGCTGCCCTGTACTCTACCTCTGAAGATGAAAGTGCAATAGCCTATTGCTTTTTACATGCCCAAATTGGAGAAGAACCAAGACAAAAAGATAGTCAAAAGTGGAGCACGCTTATCATTAATAGAACCTACCCAATCGAATCTATATACCCAACCAACTGAGTAGAACCCCTAGTGTAGTGTAGGCCAAAGTGGGAAGTGCCCTGTAAATAGCGCAAAATCCTTTTAATAGCCTGCCAGTGACTACTATGAGGAGAATGTGCAAACCGAGATACAAGCCCTACTGCAAATGAAATATCAGGGTGAGTATGGGTCAAGTACATGAGACTCCCAACCAACCTGCATATCAATGTAGGATCACAAAGTGGTGTGGTACATGTGGAAGTAAGAGTAACCCCAGACTGAAAAGGAGATGGACTTGGCTTGCAATCAACCATATCAAAGCAGAAGAAGATCATGGGTGTACTTTTGTTGACTCAAATGAATCCCTGAATCTATCTGAGAAATATACAATCCAAGGAAATAATGCAATAACCCAAGATCTGTCATGTCAAACTATGTAGAAAGAGCCCTCTGAATAGTCTGAATGTGGGAAGAAGAGCTGCCAATAAGTAACAGATCATCAACATACAAGACAAGTATCACAATATCCTCACCAACATGTTGGAGATACACTGTATGATCGAGTGGCAATGAACAAAACTAGTAGATAGAAGAAAAGAATCCATCTTCTCATACCAAGCCCGAGGGGCTTGTTTGAGACCGTAGAGAGACCCTTGAGCCTACAAACAAGAGAAGAATCTGAACAAATCCAGTTGGCTGCTCCATGTATATTTCCTCTTGTAAATCTCCATGTAAGAAGGCACTCTTCACATCCATATGGTATATGGGCCACCCTTGTGATGTAGCAATATAAAGTACAAGGCATACAAAATCCATCTTGGCAATGGGTGCAAAAGTCTCAGAGTAATCAATACCTTCAACTTGTGAAAAACCCTTTGCAACAAGACAGGCCTTATACTTGTCAATGGACCCATCAGTTACGTATTTGGTTTGGTATACCCACTTACACCTAACCATCTTTCTTCCTTTAGGAAGAGATACCAAATCCCAAGTATGATTCTTCATCAAAGAAGAATACTCAGCTGCCATCACATCATCCCACTCCTGTATCCCATGAGCCTTTGAAAAGATTGTGGATCCTCAAAAACTACCTGACACAAAATTCAGAACCTGTAGAATGTGCGTGATGATGCCTAGTGGGTGGAAGATCCTCTATGAAAGGTGTTGCCTCAGAAACTGTAGTATGAGCCCACTTAGGCATAGTGACAACATCAGTGGGAATAGGATCCTCAACGACATCTATAACCTCCTCATCAACCTCCTCAAAGAAAGGATCCTCAAGATGAGATGAAGAAGAAGGAAGAAATGGAAGAAGATGAAGAATCATGAGGAGTGAAGTGCTCATCAAACTGAACATGTGTTCAAAAAGAACATCATGAGTATCAGGATCTAAAGTCGATAAGCTCTCATGTCCTCACAATACCCTACAAATATCAAGGGTTTTCTCTTCTTATCCAAAGCTTTCCTTTTCTTCTTTGGCACAAAGGCCCAAGCATGGCTCCCAAAGACTCGAAAAAATGAGACATCTAGCTTAGTGTTGGACCAAGCTTCCTCACGGAGTTAAATGCTCAAGTGCTTCTATGTGGTGTGTGATTTGAATGTAGTTAGCACAATTAAGCTTAATGCTTCTGAGTAGATAGGAGGTAAATCTCTAGAATGCATCATACAGTTAGCCATTTCCTTCAAAGTTCTATTCTTCCATTCTGCTAAGCCATTTTGTTGTGGAGTATGAGGAACAAAATGTTGGTGAATAATGCCTTGAGTTGCCAAAAATTTAGAAAAACTCATTTTGAAGTACTCCCCCATTATCAGTGTGAAGGTTCTTTATGCAACTAGAAGATTGTTTCTCGACCAAAGCCTTGAAGACTTTGAAGTGTGAAAAAACATCACTTTTGTACTTGAGAAAATAAACCCAAGTACGCCTCAAAAATTATCAATAAACGTAAGTGCATACTTAGCTCCATTGAAAGAGGGGGTAGGAAAAACCATCAAGTCACTATGCACAAGCTCAAGTGGTGAAGAAACTCTCTTAGACAAATTCTTAGGAAATGGATCTTGGTGTTGTTTCCCTAATGCACAGCCAGAGCAAACTCCCTCAAGACTAGAAACTCTAGGAAGACCATCTACCATACCATGAGTGCTCAACTCCTTCAAATATATGTAATTAAGATGTCCAAATATTTCATGCCAAAGCTTACTCTCTGAATTTGCATGAGAAACCAATCTGTCCCTATAGAGGAAGTGTCATCAAAACCCTCAAAGTGATATAGTCTAGAACTATGATCAACAATACCCTGAGCAACAAGTGAATAAGGCTCAACAAAGTTCGTACTTCTGCCCCATGTGGTGTAAAAGTCACTATTTTCCCTTGACCAGAATGACAAATTTGATATACAGAAAGCAAATTTGTAGTGATGTTAGGAACATATAGTGCATCTTGGATATTGCCACCATCAAGTTGTATATCACCTTTTCCTTTAACAAAAAGAAAGGAAGAATCTCAACCTCAATTTTGGAAGTAGAACTCAAACCTAGAGAAACAAAAGACTCCTTAGAAGAAGTCATGTGATGAGAAGCACCAAATCTATAACCCAATTATCTGTCTGTAAGTGGTGGCGAGATCTCCCAACAACATTAAGTGCTTTGCCATGCTGATTAGAAGGAGGTGGAGTGGAGATAGAAATTTTGTGTTTCTTGACTGCATCCTCTAAGGCTTGCATTCACTTATAACACCTATGTTCTTCATGATTACTACCCCCACAAAAAGAGCATGAACAAATAGACTTATTCTTGGATTTAGAAGACTCCTTGGGTTTTGAGTTGTTTTCTTTGGGTTTAGGAGCATTTTGAGATGGAGAAGGGGTGGATTTGGTTTTACTTGTTTGGTTTTCCCTTGCCCTTAGGATTAGATGCAACTAATGCCTTTTGAGAGGTGGAAGACTCAAGGTGAGACAATTTGGATTCTTCCCTAGTAATTCTTTCACAAAATATTTCTAAGTTAGGCATTTTAAATGTGTCACCTAAGGCATCCATGCTAGAAAAAGGTAGAAGAAAATATTTGGAATGGTCCTCTCAACTTGGATAGAATTAAGTAAACACACTCTTCATCTTTCTTATCTCTTCCACTCCCCTTCAATTGTGTCAAAAAATGCTTGAACTTAGTAAGATAGTCTATAATTGTTGGAAAATCTTTAGGATTAAGAGAGGTGATCTCAATTTCAAGTTGCATGGCTCTCATATGATCCACCTTACCAAATAAATCCTCAATTTCTCCCATATTTTGAAAGGAGAGTCACATTTTTTCCAAATGAAACAAAAAATACATCACTTACATAAGTTCTATCAAACCCATACACTCATCAAATTTGCACTGGTACTGAAATTTCTCATATTCTCTAGTGAACACTTGGTTGTTTCTAAAGAAGTTAAAGCCCATAATCCTTTCCGCTTAATTATTGTTTCCATTCTTGGTTTCCATGTGTGGTAATTATGTGTTGTTAATGGCTCAACATGATCTAATGCAGAAGTAGATGCCATCCTCAAAAAATCACCAAAATAAATGCAAGAACCAAGCAATGCAACAAGACCCCCAAGCAATGCACCAAGAGCCCCCCAGATTTTGGCACTTTATAATGAGTGCGTGTTACAATATGGCACTTTATAATTATAGTTAAATTCTCAAAATAAATATTTCCAATGGAAAGAGCATAAAAAAAACAAGTGCTTTTGCAAAAAAAGCACTCAAAACCGAGTTACCAATCAAAAGTTACAAGCTTTTCAATATTATGCTCTACTATTTATTTTAGTTACCACTAAAACAGAATAAAATGCTCTTGCTTTCACCACACAAATAAAATGAAAGGGGTTGGAGTTAAGCACCTACTAGTAGGAATCACAAGCTTAAGCCCTCATACGACCATACCATATGACCAAGGGCTATAAGGAAAAAATGCATAAAAAATTGGTCGAATCCCATGAAAAAGGCAAATAGTGCATTTTCCTCACAACAAAAAAAAACCAAGGTTTTTCCACCTTGAGATCAATGGAATACTTTGTTTTGCATAAAAATGCACGCATCAACAAAATACGGAAAAATTCCGAATATATGAATATAAAAAAAAATGTTTTTTTGCATAAAAATGCATGCAATGAAACTTACAGAACAGACGGATATATGAATATACAACAATCTCCTACTATCGAAACCATAAAAGGAACGATACCATAAAAGGCGATACAGATCGTATCAAGCCAAGAACACATGTTCTAATCAAACACCATGATCAATAAGATGAAAGTAATTCGCAGAATAACTTTACAAAACCTTTGCAAACAAATGAGCAACAATATCATATATTATTATGGAACTCAATGAAATACAATGAGAATGGACCTTGCTTATATAGGCAAGGAATAACAATCTAAGAACCAATCAAGGTCATAGATCAAGCCATAAATCATGGAAAGAACTAGTCATCAAAGAACTATTCAAGACCATAGATTTATGAGAGAACTAGACATCAAGGATCTAGTCAATACCATAGATCTAGGAAAGAACTAGTCAATACCATAGATCAAGGAAAGAACTATACCTAACAACTAGATAATATCTCCTAATATCTAAATAAATAAAACAAATATCTACACACATAAGTGGGTGATGATAAATACAATAAAGGTAAATAATGTACCTAGGTGAACATGACCTAAGGTAAATACCTACTCTAACAGAGTAGGCTCATCTCGAAATGATATATTTGATATCCATGTTGATCTCTCTATTTCATACATATGAGATATTTTGTATTCTGCCAAATTATGTAGATGCCATAATTTTATCCATCATTATTTACGTGCTCGCATCCATCAATCCACTCGATATACCTGAAAATGCAAGCAAAAATCAGTAAGAACTGTTATTCAAGATATAATTTCATCACCCTATAAATGAAGCTTACTTTCTATATTTCATATGAAGAAGGATGTGCCTTTATTTCTAGCACTTCAAATCTTGACATTTCCCAAGTATGAGTGAGAGAATGAATTGAAATCCCAAGTGTATGGTTTAGATCATTTTTTACACATCAATAGGCTCGCTCAATGTTGTAAGGTCCAAGAAATCCATTTTAGGACAAAAACAATGAGCTCACTATTCGCTATGATGTAGAAAACATAAATGAAACAATCAAAATATATTAAAATTATTGTTTGAAAATCAAAAAAAAAACTGCTTTGACCATTTATAGAGGTGCCAAAACTCTCCTCGCATATCCTACATTTAGATTCCTCAATAAAATATTTTATGTCCTTCCAAATTTCAAAAAATAAAATTGTCAAAGCTGAAAAATTAAAAATGTGGAGCAAAATAATGTATAAAAATAGACAAAACCATTGAGGAAAGCATTATCACCTTAAACAGTCACTATTGGAAATTCAACCTATACAATGCAAAAAAAATGTGTGTTCTATTTTGTTACCCACATTTCTAAAGAAAATAATCATGTTACGTAACCACAAAAATTAATATTAACACAAACATAGGTTGTCCACAACCATAATATTAAAGCTAGTAAAGGGTATTAAACAATGCATACATTGAAAGTAGTCCGCAAAATGGAATTTGATTGACAAGATGGAAGTTAAACAAGAGTAAAGACATGCAAAGCATGCATGTTGATTATGCTGTAAAATAACAATGCTTCCAGGGGACACACAACAAAGTTCGTGTCACATCTAGAGGCGAGGTTTAGAAATTCTAAGCATGCTAAGATGGTCTTTTACCTCACCAGGATTACAAACCATAAGAAAATTTCCCAATTCTACAAACCAAAAAATAAATATAAAACATTCAAAACAGTCTAAAAATGCTATTTCTTTGATATTTTATAATTCAAGTTTGCACCTATCTTTCTTTCATACTTTTCTTTATGAGCAGAGAGGAAATTTAAGTTTTCCATGACCGTACAATAGTAATTGTAACATTTAAATACAAAACACCCAAGATCAACTTTGTTTTAGAGGAACTTCTAGAGCTAGACAATCATATATAAACATGGTAGTATCGTAGGACATAGGTCATGGAGTTAATGTCAATATGGGTGAAACAAATGCGTAAGAATGCAAGAAATCTAAAAGTTTAGGTACACACTTGAATACACAATATGGAGGGAAAAGAAAATAGAGTATCAAATTCACGCAAAATATTTTAGAATATAAACATTATTAAAATAAATTAAAAAATAAGTAAGAAAGCATTACTGATAGAAGGGTTCAAGTTGGAAATTGTGGACAAGCTGGAAAAGAAAAAATATTGGGCTTAAACTGAAAATGTAAAATCAGCTTGAACTTTCATCACTCTTTTTCTTGGTATTACAAATCTACAACCACCATATAATCATGCTCAAAGAATTAAAATGTACACACAAAAAATGAAATAAACCATGCTTGGCGTTTAAAAAATGAGAAAGAACAAGAAAAACATACATGTAACTGAATTTACTCCAGAGCCAAAATAAGAAGCTTCTTCAAAATGCGGTTTGTAAGAAGCTATTTGATGTTTCACATAGATAGAAGATATTGGTGAAACATATTTATGAATATACCCCTCTAATATGGTGAAGTCCAGTGTCGGGGATGAAGGGTTTTCTAAGCAAGAATCATGGGAAACAAATATGAAATAAGGTGAAGTCCAAGTGTCAAGGGATGAAGGGTTTTACGGCGGGAATGAGGGGAAGCGAATATGAAATACGGTGAAGACCAGGTGTTAGGGGATGAAGGGTTTTACGAGTGGGAATCGGGAAACAAATATGAATGGACTTGAAACCAGATCAATAGAGGACAAACATCATGTCTTAATTTCTCTATTAATTATGTATCAATTGTTTCAGAACCAAGAGTTTTCTTAAAGGTAGAAATAAAATCGGTACATTTATTTGAATATACAAAGATCTAAATTTCAAAGCATGTTAAGATCACACATTTAGCTCGTATATGCCCAAAAGAAGGGACTACATCCCACTATGGGATGCTGAATTTTGTAAGATCGGTATACTTTTTCTCCAATAGTTTGAGCTATTTCTTACCCTCATCAGATGGAGGACTATGACGCACAACATCAACAAGACTATCCTCCGCAAAAATCTCTAATATACTCTAGACGAACACCCATTCGGAAGATTTCACTTACAAAACTACTGCACAAAAATAATTTTCTCTGAAACTCCAAGGAAGCTCCTGTACCATCTAGAAATGAAGAAGACGAGTCCCAAATTTGAACAGGCGTCTCCCAACTCCCATCGTAGATCTCTACTGAGTGCTCTTCATTTGTAGAAGCTACTCAAATCACACAAATCAAGATAGAATTTTCTCAAATCACATAAAAATACAAGTAAAGCGACTCCAAAAAAAAAAAAGAACAAAGCATTCCAACACAAAACACTCATCTTCCTGTCTCTTGCAGCATGCCTATGTGCCAAACAACCTACTTAAACATCATTTGTCATCAGCAACCTTTCTTGATCTTTGCTGCCCACATACGCTTCCCTCATTATCAAGTTTTAGGGTTAGGTTTTCTTTTACGTTTTCTCCTCAAAAATCAACGACTATGCGGCATTTGTATTCAATGTCGCATTCCTCTACGCCATCTCTGTTTCCGATCTGTTTGACCTGTGTCAGGCCCTCCTAGCCTCAACCCATTTGTAATCATATTTTTCGGTGTAATTATTATATTGCCAAAGGAAGGTTCTATAGACTTCGTATTTGCAAATAATTTTAGCTCTTTGACTAATATATCCATGTCAACTATTCTTTATTATATATGTGTTAAAGTTTTTCATTTATTTTATTTTGTTATAGTTTAAGCACAAATATTTTGACAAGTCAATAATGCTTATCGACAAAATTAAAATCCCCAGCTCGAATGACTAGTCGAATTCAATCAATTTAATGCCTGTTCGAATGGAGGCGACTGAGGGCCCAATGTTTTGAGGGTCAATCCCAGAATGGCAGGCAGGGCTAATTCGTAGTTTCCTGATAAATTTTTTGGCAGATCTGGGCCCAGTAAAAATGTTTTCAGGAATTCCTGAAGATTTATAACGGGTGTACTAAAAAGATGAAAATCCAGGATTATTGCTAATGCTACTGGGAATGTTAAATATTCAAATTTACTATTTTTCCCACTTCTGGATGTTCTTCATAGCAGATGCTTTTGCCCCTCTAACATAATCATCTACAGATCGTAAATAATAACACTCGTCTCCAAGTGAATAATTAGATGGACATACTTATTAATAACACTCTCTAATTACAAATAAGTTTAAAATGCAAATCAAATTAGCATGTCCCGCCTGATCATGTATTCGCAACTGGAAGTTACCTGCAAGTTGCTCTACTTGTGTTTGATACAATTTTTTCCTCCTCACGCATCGACTTGCAGCTTCAACAAAACAAACACTCTTCAAATACCGAGTTTTACACGAAATAAATCTTCAAATACCGACAACACAAGTTTCCAACATAAAAAGGTCACGAAATAAATGCTAACAAATACTGTGACAACACAAGTTATTTCTGTTAAAAATCCTTGTTACAAAAATAAAACAAGACTGTCTTGTAAAAGTGACATCCACAACAAAGAAGAGCACTCTACACTCATATGTCAGAAAATTACATCATGAGGATGTTTATATTCAATATTAACTACTATTAATATAATTCTAGCCAAGAAAGAATTTAATGACAGTTGCAAAGAAAAAGACATAAAACGGTCTCATGAGCATAAAACAGACCTAAATATTGTGCGTATGTTCTTTTCATAACTTATATCAAAGATTTCCATATCTTTTTATAACTTATATCAAAGATTTCCATATGTTGAGAGGTCATGAAATCCATTTCTTCTTAAAGATAAAGTAAGTCATTTTACTTTGCACATATGTCGACAAAATAGATAGCAATGTGTATGCTTAGAAGTTTTCGTAAACTAATGTGTTCGGAGCAAATTAACCTTGTCATGCCATAAACACACAAGATGTAAGAATATGCTGCAAGGTTGGCTCTTTTTGAGAGGATATGTGTGAGAGATAACTATACTATATGTCTCCGCCATATGTGTATGTGGGTACAGAAGGAAGACCTTTTGTATATATAGTTATACAACTCATTTTACTTTTGCAGCCCCTTTAACACTTCTTTTTGGCCAATAACAGGACTTGAGAACTAAAACTAACATTTTAAAAACACAAGTTTTGTTTCCAAACATAAGAGCACTGGGATCTGCAAAGAACTATTTTTGCCTCAACCTGATACCACATGCTATTTTAAGACATTTTGATCACTTCAACTTGGAAAAAGATATAAAATGATAGTGATATGAGTTGATATATTAGATATAGGGGGAATGGTGATTCTTCGTCTCATGCTTTGGGTCTTATAGATCTTATGGTGGGTAACTGGCTGAACTATCGTATCTATCTGGTTGGCTCTAGCCTATAGTTCTCTCTGGGGCGGGCCCTCTGGATCTATGGCCCCCTCTAAACACCAGATTTTAAATTACAGAAAACTAGAAAAAATGTAAGAGTAATGGTACATGAAAACCAATTTTAGTATCATAACTTCATACAAGATACTGCATTGGAGATTTTTATTACATCATTCACTTCCACGAGTACACTTAATTTTCAGGCGTGAAAGTTTCGCACAAATATAATATCTAATTAAAGTCCACCATGGAAGCTTTAGTCACTTAACCAAAATACCTTAACAAGTTACTCAATTGACAAATGGGAGTTATAATTTATAAGATGTTTTCTACAAAATTACTGTAAAAGAGGCTACTCGCAAAAGCCATGAATTGTAACTGGTTACACATGAATTTATACAGGTAAAATTTCTCTTATAAAATTTTAGTACCTAATCAAAATTCTAAAATTATATACATTATTATAGTTTAAGTGTTATGTGAACAAAACGTTCACAGAGAGGGCGACACAATGATTTCTATAATTCACAAGCCTTTGTTTTCCTCTCGTAAAAAGCAAAATGCATTTGCAAGCTTTCTTTTTGAGAAACATATGTAATTGTTGGTGCTTTGTTGTTCACTATTTTTGAACAGAGGACACCCAAATCTTGCTCTTCTAGTTGCAGCCATTTAATGGAAAATTGTCATCCAATAATTTAATGAAAAATGAAACTAAAAGGCACAGAAAATTAAAATCAAAGGACATATGTCGAAAAAAAAGAGATGATACAAATACCAGACAACTTTCTGCCATGTTGCATTCGACAGCAAGAGAGAGGACTCTCACGTTTCCAGTTTCTCTTTATTTTAAAGCTTTCTAATTAAGGTACCCTGATAATTTTTAGTAGGATGTTGTCTCGTGAAGTTTTCGAATTCAGACTCAAAGAGGATTTTGAGCAACTATGTACGAAACCCACGCCTATTTGATCGATTAATATCTACCCATCTCCTCAATTTTTGAGGGAATGGATGTCAATAGCTTTAGATTTGCAATTGCTTCCCCGGTATATGTCATTCATGGCCTTGTTATATATAATTTATATTATTAGATTTCATACAAAATAAGTTAACTCATTGTAAAGATTGATAAAATATTACCAGTATGATTTAGTAGTGCTATTAAATTGTTTAATGATAACACAAATGATAATATAAGTTGATATGTCATTTGTTGTTTAAATTTTTTTGTGTGTCATGCTAAAGTGTTTATAATTAAATGTTGCACATCATAGGTACTTTTTGGTAAGTGCACTTATATTTTTATTAACCAACTATAATACAATATATTTTTGTATGTTGATTTTCTTATGTCTTAAAGTTTGGACTTGAATATTTTTAATATTTATGTACTTAAAAATATATTTATTTATTTTTCCATAGATTAATATGTGAAATATATGTTTAAGTCTTATTACATAATATTCTTGTCAATTAAAATAATTATTATTCACTACTTTGAATATAAATTTAAAATATTTTTATCCACTTATTAATAACACTAAAAGAGAATATATACTAATATTAAGATATGCCACAACATGTAATTTCTAAACTCTTTATTATAACATAACATATCAATCTATATTTTAAAAATTAAAATTCATCAAATGACACCTCAAACATTAGTTATTATGATGTGATCAATCACTATTAATAAGTATGATGTGGCATATAACATTAAATAACTAATACAAAATGACATTTTAAACAAAAATTCACATGCCACCTCAACCTACATTATTAGCAATGTTTCTTGAACAATTTAATACTACATCGAAACTATCATACCAATGTTTATGCAATTTGATTTTAATCAACTTATTTTACATGATACGTATTTAATAACATAGATTATGTGTTTCTTATTTTAATGAAACATAATTTCTCATACTAAAGTTTATCATTTCATCCTAGAAAGCTATAAATTTTATTTGCTATGTAATCAAAAAAATTTGTGCTCAAATATATCCATTTTAGTAGTATTCAACTAACTTTTCTTCAATAAGGTAGGGATTAATGCATTGTTTTGTTAATATATTTGAGGTGTCTTGTGGTGGTATTAAATAGTCTAGTATTTAAATATTTTACATGACATCACAACTATTTATATAGGTTGGAGTGTTATTTGATGTTTTTAAAAAAATGAAGGTTGATATGTCATGTTATACTAAATTGTTTAGTAGTTCAATGTTTATGTTATATTCTAATTATATAATATAGGTAGAGGTGTCATTTGGTGGTTTTTTTTTTTTTTAAGATATTGGTTAATATGTTTGTTGTCATAAATTGTCTAGAAAAGTCCAAGTTATATGTCACATCATAATTATTAGTATGCGCAAGGTACCTTTTGGTATTTTTTTAATATGTAAATGAGGGTTGATAGGTCCCTCCTCGATTATATTAATATTCGAAAATATTTACATTAAAACTTTTACAATTCGAGACATTGATCAAGCCATGACAACCAAAATGAGCAATATAATACTTATTCTAGTAAGAGGACCAATATACAATCATCCCTACATACTTAGTCTATATACATTAAAACCTCCAGTGAAGGGAACATGGACATGCCATCAAAAAGAAAAATACCACCTATGGTTATCTTGTGACAATATCCTTTGCCTCCAAATCCACTACCTCCACTCTAGTTACTAGTTATTGAGGTGTCGGGGACAGAGGAACCATTTTCCATCCCAAAGAAACATCCATCCTATCCAATTCATCCATGCGGGAAATAAAATTGTATGTTGAAGCCACTTTATTTTTAGATCCATGAATTGAGGGGCTACATGAAGAATGGGAGCAAACAATGAAACTAGGTCCAATTTACGGAGTAGACACCCCTGACGAATCCTTATTTACAAACATGATTTATATCCTACTCAACAAAATTGGCCACCAAGTTAAAACATATTTCTAGTTCCATAAAGGATTCCCTTGCCAAATGGCATCTTTTGTGAAACTCGATCCAAAATGGATACAAGGTGAATGAAGTTCATTTTCATCCACCAGAAAGCTTAGTTAGAATCGATAAGTAGAACAAATGAAGTGAGAGGTAATGTCGACCACCCCTATTTTTCTAGGTTTATCCTAAGAAAATTATCCATAAAGCGAGGCAACTTTAGAATTCATGCAAGAGTGCTCACGGTGAGTTCAATATACCCAACAATAAACAATTCCTTAATAACATTTAAGACGAGTTCGGATTGTATGATAAAAATGAGGTGAAGGCGATTGTCATCATTATGAAAGCGATGAAAAAATATCCTACTTAGCACCAACCAGATGGAAATGGGGAATTTGAGGGTATTCCATTACAACCCATCATCATAGAAAATAGAAGATGGGAAGAGCTTCAAAGAAATGAAAAATATCGATGAGAAGAAATGAGATGGTGGTGATCATCCAAATAGAGTGAGGGACATGTGAGAGGATTAATTAACCACTCATCCTTGGTGTATACAAAAAACCAAGGGGAGGATATTGAAATCCAAGCCAGGAGGAGGAATGATAAGTTTAAATGTGCTATGAGTGTTTGTCAGATTTTGCGCTTCTTGCTTAAGATTAGTGAAGACCAAACTAAAAATCAAGAAAACCTCTTAAAATGGGAGGGTTTAGGGACCTCTTGATGTGAATGACGATGAAGATGGTATGGGTGCATAAAAGTAGATATTCCTCGCTACGAATCGAGGACCCGAACAACAACGAAGACTAAACACGAAGAAGGATTAGTGATGAGATATGGTGGGATGCCTGACAAAATTAGTTTCGAGAAGCGAAAGCTTCCTAGAAGGGTGTCATCCACGTTTTGATAACAAAAGTAGATGATCAACAATGAAATGGAAATATACGAGATAACAAAATATGAAGTATATCTGATAAGCTAAGATAAGTTGAAATGATTCCTCGATACTAGAAATACCAAAAACCAAATCCAAACCCGAGTGGGTGGACAAAAATCCAAGAAAAGACAATCTGATTGATTGTGGATATCTTTGGAATAGGACTAATCCTAAAATGTGCAAAAATAAGAAGTGATCACGATTCGAGATGTCAAGATAGATGAGAAGGCTAAAAGAGAAGATAGAATTTTGTTAAAATGTTTGGGTTATAGAGAGGCAAGTGGGATGTAAAACAAGGTGGATAGATGTTGAATAAAGTGGATTCAATAGATGTGGAATGTCGGTCGATGGTGACCAGAGCCAGGCGTGTGACAAGGACTAGAAATGGGATATAGACTAAGGAGTAGGGTGGATAAATGGGTCTGAGATTAATGATGGACCAAAAAAATGCTAGAGGTCAAAGCACAATGTTGTGTCCCACTTCATGTCCCAAAAACGTGAGTAAGAGGTTGGGCGGGATCAGAAATCGAGGGTGTTCGCGCGAACACCCCTTTCGCGTGAACCCCCTTCACCTGAACTGCCACGTAGGACAAAGAAAATAGTTCACGCAAGCAGGGGTTCGCGCGAACCCTTGAATTCAAATAATGTTGGCGGAAAAGAGTTATATATAGATATTTATATAGTTTTGGGCGGAAGATTTAGGGTTTAAGGGGGTTTGGGCGAAGGGGGTTCACGCGAACCCCCCTATGTGGCACCTATGTGGCACATTTTGGCACCAAATCCATTTGGAGGATAATTTTATGCCAAAATGTGCCACTTAGGTGCCACGTAATTAGGGTTAACGAATGAATAAAATTACAAAATTTTAACAAAAATACATAATTTTATTAGCTTTCTAAAAATATAATTTTCATTTAAAAAAATAAGTTTTACTATTTTTTTTAAATTTTGCTAACATATGGTATTTTAGGACAATCGATCGTACACAATCAACCCAATTTGAAAAATAGCAAAAATATACAAAAAAAATTGAAAAAAAAAAAATTAAAATTACTATTTATTGAAGTCTTCTTCTTACCTGTGAAAAAAATTCAATTTCGATATAAATCTTAAAATTTATTGGCATAAACATTTGTATGCCATTTATTTGAAAATATTTTTACTAAATAATTAATTAAAAAAATATAAGTCCAAAAAATATGAAAATTTGACAGCACCTCAAAATTCAAATCTTGAACATATATCTAAAATTTCATGGTGAAAAATAAATTTTCATTCAAAAAAACCACCCGGGGATAGTCATTCCTCTTTTATAACATAAGAAACAATGTATGAATAAAATTAAGAAAAAGACCATTTTTTTGCAATTTTTTTAAAAAAAAATTTACATGTATTCTACACTCTAAAAACAACATTTCGTTAGTTTGTGGAATTTCATGAATGTGTACGGTTTTATGGCTATTACCTTTAGAAAATCAATGAAACTGAAAATTCATGTTTATAATGGTACAAAACATACCAAAAACTCCCAAAAGAAATATAAAACTGTAAAACAAAGAAGAACATGCACTAAAAGTATTCAAATGTTCTTCACCATACTCCAAGCTTCAACAACGACATGTGGAAGGATAATAAAATGATTCAACTAATGGGAAGAGCTCTAAAGAAGATACAAGAAGAAAGCAATCACATAGCACACGAGAGATTAGAGATTTTCTATCCCTTTTGAGAGGAGGGGGTGAGTGTGGTTAAATAAGGCATGGTTAGGTTGCCAGGTGACCCATGTTAGTTACCGATGATTGACATGAGCAATCTTCCAACAGCGTTAGAGTAATAATGAAATGGCAAGAATAGGCTAAGAAATTGTTAGCGAGGCTATTTTTAGTACTTAATGAATGTAAGAGGTGTTTAAGGCTTGAGGAATCTTAGGAGGGGTTGAGATGAGTGGGAGGAATCCTGTAGGAAGGAATAAATAAGGGGAAATGATGAGAGGGGATGAGAATCCCATGAGGGTATTAAATGAGGGGTTTATTGATAGGATTAGGATAATTAAGGGATTAATGGTAGATTAGGGATTAATGGGGTTTTAAGATATAAAGATAAATGGGGATGATAAAAATAATGATAAATAGATAGGATAATGGTAAGTAAGATGGGATATGGGGAAAAATAGGATTTTATGGAGAAATGTGGGATTGCTCAAAAATAAGATGAAAAAGGGTGTGCTAGTGAGGGTGTACGTAATGTGAAGGTATGAGAGTGTCGAGAAATAGGTGTCTACATTTTGCCCCTTTTTTGTTGAGGGGTTTGTAATGGAAAACTACGAGACAAAAAATGATAAGGGATTGATAGGATGTTTGTGAGGATTATTGATGAGATTCTCCCCTCAAACTAGGGATTGATGACATGAAGAGGAATCGATCACAAGTTTGAAAGAGATGGATGAGAAGGGAGGGTGAGAAAGGATGGGAAAAAGCAAAGACGAGGCATGATGCCTAATGTAGAAAGGATTCAAGAAAAAAATAAGGAATAAAAATATGGAAGTGATTTTAAGAGTCACTTGAAGAGAACATGGTGCAACTTGATGGAAATGACGAAATGTCCTACGGACATGTAAGTAAGAAAAAACCATCTGCGAGATGGAGGGATTAATGGGAATCCACTCAAAAGGATGTTTAAGTCATGCGACCAATGGGTTGAAGGTAGACATCATGCGCAAACAAATGTGAGGATAATAATGTGAGCATCCTTCATACATGAGGAATCGAGGAATATGCATCCGGAAAATATGGTGATGGAGAAGATAATGGTGCCTAATTGGAACACAAATATGGCCAAAAAGGTGAGATGATATAAAAAATCTGGAAATGACTTAAAATAGTGTGTTATGGGTCACACACTAAAAGCAAAGGAAGACATGCTAATTAAAATTGTGAGGATGAGAAAAGAGGTAAAAACTACGGTTAAGTTGAGATACTAGAGCGAGGCCAACGACCACCGGGAGTAAGCGGTGGCAACCCTAAGGGGTTCGGAGGGCTATATGATCCTATGAGCTAGCTGATTAGGCTCATTCGCACATGACCAAGTGACGATCGAGAGATTTGAGGTTAAAGAGAGATAAATTGATAGAAATAGAGGTCGGGGGAGATGGAAGGAAATGTTAGAGGGTTAGCGAGGATGGTGAGTATTAAAACCCCAACTTGCTTTTATGATTTTTGTTTTTTTTTAGTTTTTGGATTTTTTCAAATTTTTAGTTTGGTGTCGGGCGGTCGGCGGCGATTGGACATGGTTGGAAGAGACTAGACACGTCGCCATCGACCGAGGCCTAAAAGGCACCGACCCTAACCTAGATACATCGACCTAAGGTGGGTTGACATTGGTGGGGATGAGAAGATAGATTTTTATTAAATTTTGATGAAATTATGATGATGAAGATTATGATGTTTGCTTGTTTTATTGGATTTGCAGGCTTGAGAGACCTTATACTTGGGGGATAGAGTTCCATCCTGTATGAACAAATTAGAGGTGATATAAGCGACACTAAGTGGGATCATTTAGTGGCGGTGGGATTGGGTGGATTTCGATATTACTTGAAGGATTCCAAGGAATGTTGGTTTGATGATCACACTTTGGAGGATCGGTGGGATGTGCATACATGCACATTTTGGTTTTGAATGGGTGAGATGAATGTCACCGTAGAGGATGTTTATAGAATTTTTATATTACGATCTGAGGAGTAGGTGGTGTGGATTACGGTGGATAGAAGATTAGAGATTTTGATGTGGTTATTTGGAGCCGATACCCCTCATATTACATTTTATTCGGGAAATTTCTGCATGAGATGAGATATGATTGTGCGGTTCCTTAGATCCGATTGATTTGTTTGGTGACAATGGTGATATCTTGTTATGCACTACCAGATTTAGGGGCGAGGTTCCCATGGACACTAGAAGAGGTTCTAATAGAGATAGTGGATCACATGACAATGTTCTCTTTTGGGACAACATTAATAGCACATGTATACCACGAGCTATCGATGTATAAAGCGAGGAGGAGGACATTACTAGATGTGGGATATTTACTCCAATGTTGGGATTATGAGCATATAATAATGATCAGTACGCTAGGGCTTCCATGGGTGATAGACGATCACATTCAACTAGAGGTTGGATTTTTGAGGTGGAGAGCCGATTAGGCTCATGGTGACAGAGGAGTGAGAGATGTCGATTAGTATGGTAATATATTTACGGAGCTAGAGATAGAGCGAGGTGGGGTGGTGACCGTATAGAAACTTTCCTACATGATGTGGAGTTGATGTGGAGTTAGTTGGCATGAGGAGGAAAATATGGGTGTAGGATCGTTAACTTGAGATGATCGAGGTGTATAGTTAGACGAGGTCTAACTTGAGTTTGGTGTGGTACAGAGGCAGGTGCCACGAGATCTGATTATATATAGGCAAGATGAGGATGAGAGGTATTTTCCTAGTCCACACATGGCGAGATCATTTAGAGGAGGCGAGAGCACCTAGGATGATGATGATGTCGAGTGGGGTTAGGCTATGCATACTAAATGACCGGGACATGGGTGGCTTAGATGTCATCGAGGGGGCAATGGAGGAGAGGAAGAGGATGAGGAGATTCCGGTAGTAGAGGAGGATGTGATGTCGAGAGGTAGTGGAGGTGAGACTCGAGGTGGATATATTATGCGCAGAGCATGAATTAGTGCATTTAGAGAGAGACGGTAGCATGGCAGAAATATTAGCTTAAATAAGGCGAGGTTGGGTTTATAGCGACTCGGGTCAATCACCGATGATTGACACAAGAAGTCTTCCAAGAGACATTAGAGTGATAATGAAATGGTGAGAATAGGTAAAGAAATGGTTCTTGGGATATTTTTAGTACTTCATGCATGTAAGAGGTGTTTAAGGCTGATGAATCTTAGGAGGGGTTAAGATGAGTGGGGGAATCCTAGGAAGGAATAAATAAGGAGAAATGATGAGAGAGGATGAGAATCCCATGAGGGTATTAAATGAGGGGTTTATTGATAAGATTAGGATAATTAAGGGATTAATGCTAGATTAGGGATTAATAGGGTTTTAAGATATAAAGATAAATGGGGATGATAAAAATAATGATAAATAGATAGGATAATGGTAAGTAAGATGGGATATGGGGAAAATAGGATTTTATGGGGAAATTTGAGATTGTTCGAAAATAAGATGAAAAAGGGTGTGCTAGTGAGGGTGTACGTAATGTGAAGGTATGAGAGTGTAGAAAGCAGTGTCTACATTCTGCCCCTTTTTGTTGAGGGGTTTGTAATGGAAAGCTGCGAGACAAAAATGAGAAGGATTGATAGGATGTTTGATGAGGGATTATTGATGAGTTTTCCCCCTCAAACTTGGGATTGATGACACGAAGAGGAATTAATCACAAGTTTGAAAGAGAGACAGATGAGAAGGGAGGGTGAGAAAGGATGGGAAAAAGCAAATAAGAGGCATGATGCCTAATGTAGGAAGGATTCAAGAAAAAAATAAGGACTAAAAATATGGAAGTGATTTTAAGAGTCACTTGAATGGAACATGGTAAAACTTCAATGGAAATGACAAAAATGTCATACGGACATGTAAGTAAGAAAAAATCACTACGAGATGGAGGGGATTAATGGGAATCCACTCAAAAGGATGTGTAAGCCGTGCGACTAATGGGTTGAAGGTAGACATCATGCGCAAACAAATGTGAGGATAATAATGTGAGCATCCTTCATACATGAGGAATCGAGGGAATATGCATATGGAAAATATGGGAATGGAGAAGATAATGCTGCCTTAGTGTGGAACACAAATATGGCCAAAAAGGTGAGATGATATCAAAAATTTGGAAATGACTTAAAATAGTGTGTTATGGGTCACACACCAAAAGCAAAAGGAAGACATGCTAATTAAAATGGTGAGGATGAGGAAAAGAGGTAAAAACTATGGTTAAGTTGATGGAGACCAAAGTAGGTCAATGACCACCGAAAGGGTAAAGTGGTGGCAACCCTAAGGGGTCGGGAGGGCTATATGAGCCTATGAGCCAGATTGATTAGGCTCATTTACACACGACCAAGTAACGATCGAGAGATATGAGGTTAAAAGAGAGATAAATTGAGAGAAATAGAGGTCGGGGAAGTTGGAAGGAAATGTTAGATTGTTAGCGAGGATGGTGAGTATCAAAACCCCAACTTGCTTTTATGATTTTTGTTGTTTTTTTAGTTTTTTGCATTTTTTCAAATTTTTATCTTGGTGTCGGGGCGATGGCAGCGATTGGACATGGTTGGAAGTGACTAGACACGGTCGCCATCGACCGAGCCTAAAAAGGCACCGACCCTAACCTAGATACATCGACCTAAGGTGGGTTGACATTGACCTGGGGATGAGAAGATAGATTTTTTATTAAATTTTGATGAAATTTTGATGATGAAGATTATGATGTTTGCTTGTTTTATTGGTTTTGTAGGCTTGAGAGACCTTATACTTGGGGATAGAGTTCCATCCCTGTATGATCAGATTAGAGGTGATATAACTGACACTAAGTGGGATCATTTAGTGGCAGTGGGATTGGGTGGATTTCGATATTACCAACGGATTCCAAGGAATGTTGGTTTGATGATCACACTGGAGGATCGGTGGGATGTGCATACATGCACATTTTGGTTTTGAATGGGTGAGATGAATGTCACCGTAGAGGATGTTTATAGAATTTTTATATTACGATACAAGGGGAGTAGGTGGTGTGGATTACAAGTGGATAGAAGATTGGAGATTTTGATGTGGTTATTTGGAGCCGATACCCCTCATATTACATTTTATTCAGAAATTTCTGCATGAGATGAGATATTATTGTGCGGTTCCTTAGATCCGATTGATTTGTTTGGTGACAATGGTGATATCTTGTTATGCACTACCAGATTCAGGGGGCGAGGTTCCCATGGACACTAGAAGAGGTTCTAATAGAGATAGTGGATCACATGACAATGTTCTCTTTTGGGACAACATTACTAGCACATGTATACCACGAGCTATCGATGTATAGATTGAGGAGGACATGACTAGATGTGGGGTTTCTACTCCACTATTGGGATTATGAACATATAATAATGATCGAGATGCTTATGGATTCCATGGGTGAAAGACGATCACATTCAACTAGAGGTTAGATTTTTGAGGTGGAGAGTCAATTGGGCTCATGGTGACAGAGGAGTGAGAGATGTCGATTAGTATGGTGATAGATTTATGGAGATAGAGATAGAGTAGGTGGGGTGGTGACCCTATCGCAACTTTCTTGCATGACGTGGAGTTTATGTGGAGTTAGTTGGAATGAGGAGGAAAATATGGGTGTAGGGTCATTAACTTGAGATTATCGAGGCCGTATAGTTTGACAGGTCTAACAATAGTTTGGTGTGGTACATATAGTGCCATGAGATCTGATTGTATATAAGAAAGATGAGGATGAGATGGATTTTCCTAGTCCACACATGGCAGATCATTTAGAGGAGACAAGAGCACCCTGGGATGATGATGATGTTAGAGTGGGGGTAGGCTATGCATACTAAATGACCAGGACATGGGCGGCTTAGATGACAACCAGGGGGGCGATGGAGGAGAGGAGGAGGATGAGGAGATGTCGGTAGCAGAGGAGGATGTGATGCTAAGAGGAGGTGGAGGTGAGACCGAGGTGGATATATTGTGCACGGAGCATGACTTAACGTATTTAGAGAGAGACACCGCTCTCCAAGTAGTGAGAGATGCTAGATAAGAGGAGATAGTCCTTGAAAATAAAGGGACAAGGATAGGCAATAGAGGGATAAATATAGGAGGAAACGTGAGGCCTACATAGTGAGGTTTGAAGACCTTGCACCTGTTGGTTTGAAAATCTGTCACTTGGGCAGATCTATGGATAGATGAGCCAACGATTAATGAGGGCATATCCCCTCTTTGAGTCGGCAAAGTGGCGGTTTATTTTTATTCTACCAGCAGGAATTTGTGCAAGTCTCACAATATTACGCCTTTGGGGTTTGGGATCTCATCCCAAGTAGGGGTGTTTCCAGCTGAAAAGAAAGGAATGAAAGAGAGGATGAAGAAAGATTAGATCCGAAGGGAGAAAAGAAATGAATTCCAAAGCAAGAAAGGTCGGAAGGTTTATGTTTTGGGATTGGTAGTAAATGAGCCAAACCTACTTGCATAAACGAATAAAGCAATATTGATGAATAAATGACAAAAAAGTAGAGATAGATTCAACAGAATAAACACATAGATCTGACATAAGAAAGATCAGATGCCCATAACACACATATTCAACACAAAGTCTTAATATTTGCATTAATATCTTCTTCTGTTACAAAAAGTACAAAGCCTTTTCTTCTCACTTCTATTTTTCATCTAAAAGATATCCACCCCTGAATACAACAAGTATTCAAGTATATATAGAAGGAGAGAAGAAAAGAAGACAAAAGCAAACAAACCACTTAATTACAAAAATATCTTACAATAGATTACAAAGTCATGTGTTGACTTTTGACAACTTTGGTGGATGACATCATCCCATGGTGCAACATGGATGATGTCATCGTTTGTGTCAACAAATTTTGGATAATTTACAAGGAGAAAGTCGGGAAGAAGGAAACTATTCATCGTCGTCCCGTGGCTGAAAGGGGGTATCCTGCTTTTGCTGCTCGGGCGACGAGATGTGGAACTGGGCACGGTACTCCATGAACTTGCTAATCATGGGTTGAAGTTGATCCTCGGAAGGATCCTTGTGTCGATCGAGCTGATAAGCGCATGAGTCTCCCACTCATTTGTGAGTTTTCTGGGAGTTTTGAATAATCATTCTCTTCCTCTATCAGGTACCCAATGAAGTCGTGACACACCAACAGGTTGTTGATGGATTCTGCGTCAAACGTGACCTCTGGTCCCAGCCCCTGTGAAATGATCTCCTTGAAGATCTGAATAGTTTCTTCAACCTTTCTTAAGGTGAAAGAAGAAGTGAGCAACCCTGGAGACATTCTCAGAACAATCTGCTCCATTTGATGTATTGCATGCAGGGCTTCTTCCTTTACTTTGTTGATCTTCTCAGGATGAACTCCAACCTGATCCACCCGATAATCCGAGTAGAAAGGATTTTGTCGAGGGCTCAGGGTGACCAAAAGCGGCCGAACTTGACCGGATCTTTGGTGAGCAGTCAAAAATTTTTCGAAAGGTCTTGTGTTGCATCCTGGCATGATCCAGCTCTTTGGAGATGGGTCCTGATATCGCCTGGAGTTCTCTGTTCATCTGATTGATATTCTGGTATAAATCGGTGAACTTAGCAATTACTTCACTGTCCTTGAGGATCTGGCTCCTCCAGGTGGAAACTGCCATGCCCTGCTCGCCAATTTTAGCATACTCATTAATCTTATCTTTGCTCAGAGGCTCAGGAGTTTCGGCGGCAGTTGTCGAGAGGTGCACTACCCATCTTCTGCAAGGCATGGAGAAGATGTTTATTTTGCTCCTTCAATAGCCTTTTCTCTTCCTTTGCTTCCTGGAGCTTTTTGCAAAGGGCGTCAACTGCAGATAGGGCCTCTCCTTGCAGGCTTTCTGAAGATGTCCCCATTGTGACTTGAGTCACTGTGTAATCTGTCGAAGACAGATCCTTCTTATCCTTCAAAGGATTGGGGTATGCAATCTCCATCACTCTCTCCCCTGATGCACTCTGAGAGAAGTGGGTTATGGGCTTTTGCTTCTTGGCCCCTTTTGATGGGATTACGGAGAAGTCCATTGGTGCGATGGGAACTTTCCTCTTCTATTGACTCAAGATCTGGGAGATCCAGGCTGGACTTATGGGAGAAGGACCAGAAATAGAGAAGGGGGTAAGCTGCAGTAGTGAAGGGAAATATGTGGAGACACTTGGAGGCGGCATTGAGAGGGAAGCCGAGGAAGTGCTTGCGGGAGGAAGAGATCTGCATGGGAGGAAGACATATGGATGGAAGGGAGCTCGAGAGATGAGGGAAGAAATGGTGGGGATAGCTCCGCGAGAGAAGAGAAGATGGATGATGAGGAAGGGGAGCAGTAGAAGATGGGGAGAGCACACGACCAAAGGAATGGTCGCTTGGGTCACTCGAGGAGGGGAAGGAGGAGAGGGAGAAGGGACAGAAGGGACCTCAATAGTTATAGTAGTGGCGACATCCTGAGTGGATGTGCCTATGAACATCTTCCGTTGCTTCTTCTTCTAAGCTTTCTCGGGATTACAACCCGTTCTTGTGAAGTGGAAGGAGGGCTTTCAGGAGCTTCCTCTTGGGTGGAGCTGGATTCACCCTCTTTTCCTTTCTCTTTGCCTTTTGGCTGTTTTTACCCGAGGAGGTGCGTTGCCTAACGGAGATGTGGTGAAATCAACTCCGAGGTAGATGAGACCGTTCATTCTGCACCAATGCTCTGTTCTTCACAGAGTCTCTTTAACCCTTTCTTCTATCATTTGGGGTGCTTTGGTCTTGTCAATCACAGCAAACGGCCAGTCATCTCCACCTGTATCCAAATATACCTGATCAATTTCTTGATCAGCAGTTTGATAACCTTTTGGGACGACGGCTACGCCGTACTGGATGATTTCGGCCAAGGCCAAGTGGGAGTGGTCCTTCCTTCTGAGTTCGACCTCATGGTACAGGTCGATATAGATATCCTTGATCTGTGGAATATGAATCGGATCGAGTTTTTCCCTAGGGAGGCAATTCCTTGGGTCGAAGGTGGGCCTGGCCGGGAAGTTGTGCTTTAGATTCAGCAATTCCAACTCTGCAAGCATCTCCCGGGCTTTGTGATGTGAAACACAAGTATACACGCCCTGTAAGGGGGAAAGGAGTTCCACCCTTCTTCCTCTTTAAGCACTTCTCGTGGTAGGTAATGAGCTATCTTGATAGCTCCAACAAAGAGATTAGCTTAGGACCGCAATACCTTGGCAATTTGGTTAGTTTTCCCAAGAAGTTGGCTACCCTTAGGTAGGTGAAGGTAGGGAATTGCGTGAGAACAAGGCTCCCACTTTTCTACATCCTTTGTCACAATGCTCTTAGTCATATGTTTGTGAGTCATGTTTGGCCTCAAAAGGCAAGATGATGTCATAGAAGAAGGCGTCGTTGATCTTTGTAAATTGTGGAATACTATTTTCCAGCTTCAGCTCTAGATAGTATTCATATATTTTAACCTAGGGCCAAACCCCGCACCGCATTAGAGCTGGATAGTCTCTCTCTGAAGCCGCAACATAAACTATGTAGGAGTTCATATAGAACCTCCCCATTGTGGTAAGTTGTTGGAGCTGCTCAGATATTGTGTTGCTTATGATCTCCGCCCACTCAAAGCGTTGATCGGGCACATTTTTGTTCATTATTTCTAAGTACCTCAGCATCCACTTGTGAAAGTAATGGGCATCAGGAAGCCCAAATACTCTGCTCAGGAATGTGATTGTATCACTGAGTTCCTCTGAAAAGTCACTGCGATGAATGACTTGTGGCCATCGGGTCACCACCTTTTTGTTCTTCAGGTATACTTCGTTCATCAACTGCATACACTGATCCTCATTGTCATCCCAAGCCTTGATGCAATCTTCCTGGCTTACGGCCACAAAAGTCTTCGGTGGTGAGGAATGCGAGCATTATTTCAAAGTGTCGGGCAGTGAGGTTGATTATGACCTCGCCCTTCTCATTTACGACACACCTGGTGTCTTTATTGTAGCAGTGGGCCACCACCATCATAAATTCATTATTTACTGCACTGACTGGGATCCCCCAGCAAAATGCAGCGCACTACCCATCAGTTTGTCCATCCAGGGACTTCTTGTAACCTTTCTGGTTCTGGCCCAGAAATCCTCCATGTCAATGTGTCCGAGCTCAGAATCCCTTATATCTAGGTCGCATTCTGCTTGGGACTCGGGCATCCTGACCCTCTGATATTTGTACTTCATCTCTTCTTCCGTGAGTTTGGCTTTGCCCTTAGACTTGGTCGGTTTCTTGCTTGATGTTGACATATGTAACTCTGAACTCAGTTGCTGATCTGCAAGAAGAAGAAGTGAAACCCAACGCAAGAAAGTCATATCAGCTATTTGATCTTCCATTAAAGCGTCAACAGAAGAAAGAGTTAGTGATTTTAAGGCCTCAGGGCGCAGGGCGCATGAATACTACAGGTTACAGGGCTAAATAATATGGCGCATAGGAAAGGGCTGCTGCAAGGGATAAATCAGCGCCAAAGGGCGCATGGCGCATGGGTATTGCAGGTTACATTTTTTGTTGTTGCAAGTAGAAGTGCGCCTGTGCCATGTGTATGCATTTTATAAAGGGCGCGGATATTTTTCATGTTACACGGGTACAGGATGCGCCAAAGGGCACAAGTTTAATGCGTGTAACATCATTTTTTCATGTGCCACAGGGGAACTTGGCGCGGCGCATGGAAATTCTGCATAACATGATGTTGTTGTAACAATGGATGCGACTGCGCCTTTTTAACAGTTGTACTTGGCGCATATAAATTTAATGTTGCATACATGCAGGGTGCGCCAATGGTGCAAGGTTTTGTAATGTTGCACGCAAGTTTGGTGTGCAAGAGGGCGCAGGGAAAGCGGTTGTAACAAGCAAGGGAAGTGCGCCATGAGGGCACATCTGTTCTTTATGTAACAGGCATGGTATGTGCGCCATTGGTGCGACTGTTTATCATGTTGCAGGGGTGGCAGATGCGCCAAAAGAGGAAATGACAGAGTCCCCTTTACCAGCAGATCTGGAAAGAGGGGGAAATGCATGGGGAAGAAAAGAGAAAAACAGCAAGGAGGGGGTTGAGTTCATGATTTCACAGTCTTATTCAACCCAATTCATACCAACAAGCAGCCAAAAACCAAACATAAAACGCACAAAGAAATGAGGACCCCTACCTGGATTATATAATGGAGAAGTGTGAAACCGGGTCCACGAAGTGATTCGAAAACGGCAGGGTTGGTGCGTTGACAGGTATAGAGGGAAGAATAAAATCACATGATTCTGACTGATGAAAATGATAGTGCAGATGTGCCTATATATAGGCGAGGTGGTAATAAATGCGCCACCCACTTTTTCAAGTGGTGCATGAAACGTGTTGTTGACACAAGAAAGCATGCACCCTTTGGCGCATCAAAATACCTGTCAACATGAAGTTATGTGTACCTTTGGCACACCGAAATTATTGTTGACACAAGAATATGTGCGCCCTTGGCGCACCAAAAAGTGGCACAACGAAAGTATTGTTAACATGAAGGCGTGTGCGCCTTGGCACATGCAAGAAAGGCACAACATAGTGAGGTGCACCAAAAGGTGTGTTGACACTTCAAGCCATGCGCCAAAGGTTTGAAAGGGGGCACATGAATGCTTCATGTTGCATAGAAACTATGTGCGCCCAACCAAAAAGACCAAAAAAGGCTAAGTTCGGAAAACTAGATTTCACGGGAGGATTTTGCAATGTTCCCAACGCAAGGAGTCCCTGACGAGGGACCGGAACAAAATTTCGGTAGGGTTATCAGCAAAATTACCCTTGCCAATTTTACGGGATAACACACCCATATTATGTCCGTGAGAGTCGAGAGAGTGGTGTACCAATGACATCACAAGGAATCGGGAAAATGGGGCCTCTACAAGGACTGTGCCTTTTAGTTTTTGCACAACGCCAATGTGTGAGAGGCATGATATTATAAGGATATTGTGATGCACAAGCTACCCTGGAAATAGAGATATGTAGAGCACCCGGCATTACATTAAGTAAGGGAGGGTGGCACAACACAACTAATTTTATCTAGGAGCACAACAATAATGGTGCAAAGTAACCTCGAGGGTGGGCCATGAGGATGGCGACGAGGCTCTAGGATAAATTCGGGCACTTTTCCCAAGAGGGTAGGATTTGATACTATCTAATGTAGATTTATTGTTGGTGATGTATCTAGATCGAGGCGAGAACCCGTAGTGGCTGTAATTTGATGTACATGTATTTTGGACTCGTTATGATATATATATATATATATATATATATATGATTTTGATTGTGATTTTTCATGTGTCATATATGTGGCTTATGATTTTAAAGATGTAATGATTATGATTATGATGACATGGATTAGATGTGGATGTATGATTTTTTTTGGATATATATGTAATGTGATTGTGATGAGTATGATTATGGATGATGATAATGTTTAAATTATGGATTTTATTATGTTTTGGAAAATTTAGAATAAAATATGAATGTGATAAAATGTGATGGATTAGGAAACATGGTAGGCATAAATGGTATGGGATGTAATGAGATAGGATATAGAATGTAAATGGTGAGATGAAAATGTGTTATGATAAAAGTATGGTGAATGAAAATATGATTTGGACATGGATAGATAACTAGATATAGGAAGGACGATGGGTTCATATGAAAATAGGGAATGGAAAATAGAGGTTTAGAAAGGGATGTGACTCGATAAGTGGTGACCAACAAACATGTGAAGGACACTATACCATAGAGAAGGGTGCAAGTGGAAGGAATGATCCAAACTAGATTAGAGGTATAAAAATAATGGGAATCAAATGACACAATGCACTTACGACCAAAAGAAGGTGTTAACATAGGACCAAAGATAGTTGGCCACTCTCATGATCAAGAAAGTACATATGGATGGAGAAGTTTATAAACCTATTGAGACATGAAGAGGGGTCAACATATAACATGCACATGGGAAACATGTTCTCTTTAGGTACTACTCCTAGGATTATGCCTTAGCTATAATGATACAAATTGATCGATACTGGGAAGCTTGCTTGTGGTGGGAAAGATGATCGATGTAGTAAGCTTTCATAGGATGATTTTTACACATTAATGGTTGATTGATTCGGGAAGCCTTTTACTACAATGATATAATGGGGTATCCATCCTTCGAGGGAATGGTCTACAATTTTTTTGAGATGGCTTAAGAAGGTAATGATTACGTTTAGAAGTGGCAAAGAAGAGAGTGCAACAAATCTTTGCAACTTGAGTGTAGCGGTTTCATAGTCAAGAAGGGTATGACTGATATAATAGACAACCTGCTCCCTACCTTGCTCATCGCGTGAGTGTGCCAACATAGCACCTAGAGCATGGTTGGAATAAGAGATATAGAGATAGAAATTATCCCCTTACGTGAAGGTGTAAGCACCGGTGGAGAAAGAAGATATTGTTTAATATCATTGAAGGATTTCTGAAATTTGACATCCCAATCAAATTGGGTGTCTTTATGAAGAAGGTTATGAAAGGGTTGGAAACAATTTGAGAGTTGTGAAATGAAGTTATGGACTGATTGGAGATGACCTTGAAGATTGTGAATCTTCTTGAGGTTAGAAGGAGGCATCTCGAGGATGACCTTAATTTTTGGGGGTTAATTTCAATACCTTTGATGGAAATAATGAAACCAAAGATTTTACCAGTTAGTACCCAAAATACACACATGGATGGATTAAGATGAAGAAGGAAGCATATGAGGCACTCAAAAAGGGTTTAGGGGATAGAAAGATGGTCGCGTCAATGCTTGGATTTACCCAAGAGGTCATTAACATAGTCTTCCATAGTTTTATAGATAAGGTCATGGAAGATATAGGTATTTGTTAACATGAAATCACAACACCCCCAAATGAGTTCTACAGGTCTGATTTTCTAAGGCAGAGTCATTTGGTGTGATTGCGTAACATTGAACTTTCCCCAAGGTGTGGGACCTTGCAAAATGGGAAAGCTCTCTAGATTGAAGGTTGGTTCCTTATTCCTCTATTTAAGTGCATACGTAGAAACTTGTAGAGGATCCATTCTTAATCCTAATCTAAACTTTACCAAGGAGACAGGGATAGAAGGAATACAAAAATTAAAACAAAGCTAAACTACGAGGTGATGCACCAAAGGAATGATGAACACTTATTTTTCTAATAGGCACAAACCAAAAAAATGCAGACAATAAACAAGCACGAGATAGCCGATATGTAATGGGAGAATAGATGAAAATCAAAAGAGACAAGAGAGGATCTAAAATCGATCACGAGACTTGTTTTATTGCTTTGTAGATTGATACAGTCCATTACAAAGTAGTCAAGAGGCGTAAAACGTATTGTAAGTTTTGATGGAAGGCCTGAAACCCACTAATCCTTTTGCTAAGAGGAGAAGGGATCCTGAAAAACAAAGAATGTCCAACCCTTTACAATGAATCCTGCCCCCGCATTTATAGATTCAATCCTGAAAGAAGAAAGAGGAGAGAGAAGTGGGAAAAATAGGTTGAAACTCAACCACCGTTGTTAATGCCTTTGATGAAATCTCTCCCCAAATCCATATTTTTTGCATCAATCCTTGGTTCAACACCTTGAAGGAAGAGGAAATGGTGAAACAGATCAAATCGATCTGGTTGTTGAGGTAAGAAGATCCTGCATTAAAATCCCAAAGACGTTTCCTCCATTTTCTTCACCTAACCTCCTCAAAATTAAATTTTCAGACCCCATGGCATGGGTGAGGCCAAGATCTTTCCAACGGCATCAAATTTGCAATATTTCGAGCCCTGAGTTGAAAGATATGCCCCTTCGAAGTTTGTATCGGGTCTGTATAAAAGGGTGGGAAAACAACTTGAAAAATGGGTCCCTTTTGATATGGGACATGTGGCAAAATATGGCACTCATTTAGATACCTTTTCTTTATTCACCCCTTGAAACAGCGCCATACCGACACTTGGCATTCTCCGCTTACACATTTATATTTAGCCAATTTTGAGAACCTTTTCGTCACGCCTTTTGACTCTGTTTTATGTTATGTGGGATCGTGGTCGATCCAATATTTGCACGGGGAAAAATATGGATAATAGTTATCATGCACCGGTAAGTGGCCCTAGCATTTTTCAAACTAAAAGACATGATGCGATAATAGAAAGTACCCCGAGGGGTGATGAAGGAAGTCTTATGTTGGTATTCAGGTGATAAGGATTTGATTGTAACCAAAAAACCATCCATAAGAGAGAGAATCTCATTAAAGGTCATGAGGTAGATGAGATGATCTATGTTAGGAAGAGCAAAGTCATCCTTATGGAAAGAGAGATTTAAATCTCGTAAATCGGTATAGATGCAGAGATTTTCGAGAATATTTGGCAACAAGTACGATATTCGATACCCATTACGGATTTTGGTAGGTGGATGAAATTAGCAGAGAGAAGACAAAATAGCTCTTCTTTATTAAGGAGGGTGAAGTGGGAATGCATGTGATAGAGATTTTTTTACATGTTTAGCATCAGGGATGGTGACAATTTTATGGACGATGATGGAAGAATCAAGACCCGACATGTCGAGTACGACCATGTGAAGGCCTAGATATGCTTGGACAAGAAGGAGGTAAAGGATTCAAGTTCTTGAGGATCAAGAGATTGGCCAACCTTGATGATGCGGGGCTCTTGGGGAGTCCTATGTTGATGTCGATGGTGGATTCATTGAGAAGGGTGAAAAAATATCGGAGTAAGGGAATTTTGGATATGAGAATCCTCGGCCCCCATGTAAGAAAGAAACAATTCATCATCATTGCATTGGAGGATATCAATGGTATGGGAGTCTTCCTATCATCTCTTAAGAAGAAATGAATGGATTTCATTTTCAACCTGATATGAAAGCGGTTTGAGGGAAATGGTGGAGACTAAAAATAAGTCATGGGGGATAGATACAGTATCATCTGGGTCTATGAGATAGTCGGATGGAGAAATGGGAGGTGAATCAATGCCAATGGGGAAGAGGAAGAAGAAAATGGAGGAGGAGCAGAGGGATCTTTGTATCCCAAGCCAAAATTTTCACATGGTTTGCAGGATTGATTAAGGACAAGATCATGAATACCTTGTTCATAACATCCTAAATTGTATCCCTTCCATGCACAATGGTAAAGCTAAGTATAAGGAAAAAATTTGTTAGAGAGGAATTCAAAACCATTAATGTATGGTTTTTGTGAGGGATATTATTGGAATGAAACGAAGGGTGATCAAATCCACCATAAACCAAATTTATTTTGAGGAAAGGTGGACAAGAAGAGATGATATCCCCAACATTGGATTGGTACATAGGGGCCTTTATCGGGGAAAGCAAGGTGATTTATGGAAGGAAGGGAATTAAGAGTGAGGATTTGATACTCCCCAAGGCAAGGTGCTGCATCACATCATCAAAAAATCCATCATGGGGTAACTTAGATGTGGGCACGGAGAAGAAGCGGTGGATGTTTGAGGAAGAAGGGTATGGCTTAGGGAAAAACACGTCGTTTGGACGGTAAGTCATGTGACATTATTTGAAGGGAGGGAATTCAGTAGGGAGAGTATAAATATTCCCTTTATGTTCATATTTAATACAATAGTGGAGGGTAGATAGGGACTTGATGCATGGTGTGAATCTAAGGGCATCCAAACTCCTCTTCTACAGATGGGAAGGAAAATTGTACCCAAAGTGGGGGTGATAACATCATTAAAGTCACGAACAATAACAGGGAATCAATGAAAATGGTGTCGGGATTTGTTATCCATTTCCACCTCTTGGTGAAAATAGACAACCTAGATGCCTTGCATTGAATCGATTACTACGAGGCCCATAGGTCAATCGAGAAGATGCAAGAATTTTTTTGTTTGTTCAAGACATCATTAGGATCCCCGGGAAGATGGAAATCCATAAGAGGAATTTTTCCTCTTCTGGATTTTCATGAAGTTCAAGTTTTATTCTAATTAAGGAAGCAAGAAATGGGGCCCACCTGAGAAAAATGGGAAAAATATGATAATGTTCTTGGAGCACTTTTGACACTTTCACAAGGTCCTCTTGGTTACTAAGAAATCCAAAAAAAAGGACAGAAATTCAGAGACCAGTGTTAAAAATATGATAAAATGGCCAAAATGAAAAGTGGGGGTACCAAGCTAGAAATAGTTTCTTTGAGAAGCTTGTCGAGCTTGCCTAATGCAAAAGGGGTCGATATGTAGTAGGATATCATGTGAGTTCATCTTTAGGAAAAATGAGGTGGTTTTATTCATCAATGGAGACCAGGTTGTAAAAGAGCTCATCAAGTTGGATATAGAAATGACCTAGTTGATTAGGCGAGGTGATAGCATGGTTAAAAGATGAGTTCATTAGCGAATCAAGCTACTCATATCGAGCTAGTTAGAGCTCATGTCATGGAGGTGGGTTGTGTGTAGGCATATTGGATTTTATATGGAAAATTACGGACTAAATCGGTATTATTTTTGGATGCGGCTCGGTGCATCGAGCTCATCGGACTTGGTTCGACCATGGTGGTAATGACGGGTTGAGGTCGAACAAAATTTCCTATAATTTGGATCGAGTCGAGGACACTTAATGAAAAGTGGCGGGGAGAGTGGAGTTGGCTTACTAAGCAAAATTAGAAAGCCTTTGAGTGGGACTCGTGTGGGTGAAACAAGAAGGGCCCGAGAGGAACTCGGGCCGTGAGTTCCTCGTGGAGTCCGAAATCACCAATTTACATAGAGTTTGGTGGTCGGTGGAGTCAATGTGGATTGATCAATGCAAAGACTTAGCTCAAGAAACAAATTTCACCAGCGAGGCCAAATTCTGAGTCGAGAGAATTAGAGCTCGAATGTCCCGCATGAACTCGGGCCTCATGTACCTCGAGGACTGCTTTCACCACAAAGCAAAGGTAGCTCAATGCGATGTGGTTGGGAGTATCCTGCGATTCTAGGCGTCATAGTTGAATGTGGGTGAGTTGTGTGACAAGATCCCGATGTGGCTATATCAACCACTAGAGGTTGAAGGAAGCACAAGCCAAGGTTAAAGAAGTTCCCTACATATTGTTGACCCCCGCATTACATAGGACAAAAAAATGTGAAGAGGCACTACGTAGATTGACATGAAGCGCCCGAGGTGGTTGGCGATGGAAGTGACTAGGACATGAGTTCATGGATTGAAAGGGAGGTTGCCACGTGAATCCTGCCAAGGTAGAAAGTGGAGGAGTTATGGGGAATCCCAATGCGGTGAGGTGGAAACAAAATAGCTTGCGGTATGAGGTATAGGATCCCGATAAATAAGGACTCGATAACGCGAAGAGGAGTGCCAATTTAAACTTCCAAAATAGTGGGAGGTACAAAATATTTTAAATGCCTCCCAAGACTGTGTAAAAACATCAAAATTTTAATGAAGGAGAAAAGTGGGGGAAATGATTATTTTCTAGCAAGAAATTTATTACATAGTCTCGAGAAGCAACAACCAAGCCGGAGGAGGTAGAAAGAAGTTCCATTGATAAGGCCATAACTTTTGCATTTCTCAACGAAATTGCACAAAATTAGACTTGTTGGAATTATGGCTCCAAGTTATACACTCAAAAATAAAAAAATTCAAGATTTGATGGATATTTAATGGCAAAAATATCAGAAAATGATCCCAGTTTGAAATGGTGACTTCCAGGTGGTTGAAATGGCATTAAATGAGCATGGGCAGCCATTTTTCTTCTGCTACAAGTTATGGGACAATATGGAATGGATTTTTCAAGTTTCCCATCATCATTTGCACACATTTATGGTACCTTGCAAGTGTTTAGTAGTGGAAATCCAAGTTTGCAAAATTCTCTCTCCTCTTCCTCATTTTCTATAAATTAAAATGACCTCTCATTTGGTTGGGGGGTTGCTCTTGTAGCAAAACTCTTAAAAATAGTTTTGGAACACCAATGTGTTGTAGGCCTTCATTTTGGACTTCTTGCATGATGATCCAAGCCTTTCTCTTGTAATTAAATGAACTATGAATATTGTTTTTATTATTGGTAAATAGTTTTTTGAAAGGGACTATACCCTTGTAAACAAAGAGGGCCTAGAAGCCAGAATAGGAATGAAAAGCATCACAAAAAGGATCAAGATCTAGATAATTCATAAGAACCCAAGGTAACCAAAGAGAAGTTACCACAAAATAGCTAACCAGTTTGAACACGTGGAAAAGTAGCCAAAACACAGCAAAAAAATAGCAAAAAACACGAAGGAAGACAACAACAACAACACAACTCCACATTTACTTCTTGGCGGCTTTGGTGATTCTAGATTTAATAGTTTGCCAAGAGGTGAACATAGCCAAAGTCATCATGTGAGTAGGGTCAAAAGTATCTAGTTGTTGAATGGTCTATTTGCTTTCTTTTTCCGTGCCCCAAAGAGTTGTTGGGATTTCACTGAGAGCAGAGACGCTGCGAACATGCTGCTCAATAAATTCCTCGATTGCACTAAAAATAGCCATATTATGGTCATGGCGAGTCTTGGATTTCCCTAGATGGTTGTCCAAGGAGTTCAGTTTTTGTAGATATCCTCAATTTGTTTATTGTCAAGATCAACCTCCTCCTCCTTCTTCCTCTTACCTTTTTGCTTAGCCAAGTTTTTAACTTCATCTTTCAGCAACAACATGTCTTTTTCTAAGGATTCCAGTATTTTTGCATAGCTCTCGGTGTGTACCTCCGTGAACCAAGATCTGCTAATATGAAGAAGGTTTTGAGCAACCTCCAAGTCCTGAGGAGCGTTCCCTGAAACAGGGGTATCCAGATTCAGTTTCTTAGAAGACCTAGTTATAGGTCTGGTCGAAGTGGAGGCGAAGGGGGTGGGAGCAGAGGTGGAGGGGATGACAGTGGGAGCCAAGAAGGAAGGTAGAGGGGTAGCGGCAGTGGAGATGGGGAAAGAAGGAGAAGAGATGGGAGTAGCGGCAGCGGTAAAGGGAATAGAAGGAACAGAAATGGGGGAAGAAGGAAGGCTGGGAAACTTAAGGACACAGAGTTTATGCAGCAAGAAGATAAGGCCTTGATGCAGAGGGACCACATGAGCATGTTTCTGGAACTCCAAAATGGAGCGCTCAAGAGAATTAAGAAGATAGTGAGGGAAACATACCGTGAAACTTCTGTGGAAGTGATTGAGGAACACAAGATGCTTAATGGGTATTGTGACGTATCTCCCCTCCAAGGAGATGTATCAAACCATCATATGGGTGACCTCGTCAAAAGGTAGAGGGATAGAGCTGACCTGCAAACCCACCATGACGAAGACCAGTTTCTCATTGCCCTCTACAAATTTCCTCTCCTCAGCTGCTCTGTCTATCCTTTTATTAAAAAAGTGGTACCCATCCATCCCTAGACCTGTTGCTTCTGCTATTAACTCTTCATTAATCGCTATTTTTTGCCCACCATATTCAACTTTGCGATCCTTCCAATCCTTCGCAAATTACACGGAAATGCTTTGGTCGTGACCCTGTATCTTCTCAATAAAATTTGTGATGCCTCCCTAGTTGAGAAGATTCCAAAGTTCTTCATTATTCTTCCACTCCGGGTCCTTGCTGGGCTCAATCTGACAAGGGGATCCTCCCATTTTCACCTTGCTTAAGTGTTTGAAATCTTCAAAATCCCTATGAGGAATTCTATAATAAACGTAGTTTCCAATCCACCTTTCTCTATTTTTGGAAAGATATCTCACGCGATGGGAATGAGGATTAGTGTAGCCGTTGCTGACATGGAAGTTCCCATGAATGCCTATGTGAATGTTGCTAAGTACTTGGGAAATCCTGCATGCGTGAACTTCAACCCCCTTATAAACCCACTCCAAGTCATCATCATCCTTACTACGGACTTGAAGATCCACAAAATCTGTTTAAAAGCTGTTATAGGAAAAAGATTTCCCGCATGTGTGAATTTAATCTTCACATAAATCCACTTTAAGTCATCATTATGCTTTCTATATCCTTGATTGCCCGCCAAGATCTACTTGAGTGTTGTTTTAAACTTATCAACACGTGTGTAAGTCCTATTCTTAAAGACCCACTCCAAATGCTCATTTACCTTACCCCGTATTTGCATGCCGATAAGTATCCGCTTGAATGTTGTTTTGAATCTGCTCAGGAATGTGATCACCATTATCCCAAATAATGTGATTAACATTTATGTTCATAGTTAGCAAATGCATCACGCCACCTTTTACCCTCCCAGTAAGTATGCTTGATCCTAATATTGTTGAAGGTTTGACAAATACTTATGGATTCCAAGATGAAGTCCTTGATGTTCCAACTTGGAGGCGAACACTGATTAAGATGATTAATGATATTAAGCGAGTCTCCTTCCAGAATGAGATTTTGGATATTATGAGTCTGAGCAATTCTAAGGCCCCATAAAGTGGCTAATGCTTCAGCAAAATGATTAGTTTGTATTCCCATTTTACCAGCATAAGTAGCTATCAAACTACCTCTATGATCCCGGATCACTCCTCCCCCAACTGCAATCCCAGGGTTACCCTTAGAGGCCCCATCAAAGTTCAACTTATACCAGTTGAGATCAGGAGGGTGCCAATGTATCAAAGATCTATCAATATTATTACCGGTATTATTTCGAGATATTGTCAGCTCCAATCTTCCATTGGGATAAGATATGCTCTTCATTTTCTGGATAACTCTTGTTCTTGGGGGGTTTAAATCTAGCAATATTCTCTTTAATAGCATTAGAAATTTTACTAATACTGAGCTTATAATTCTGTTTACTATTTCTAAAGATGATATCATTTCTATCTTTCCATATCCTCCAAATAACATGAGGCATTACCAAATTCCAGAGCCTTCTCACAACACAATGTTTATAGGGTGGGCTCCATTGGGTCCAGAGCTGATTGAAGTCCTTCGGCACCACCCAGGAAGTTAAAATTAGAGAGGGAAAAACTCCAAATTTTGGTAGCATATTCACAATGGATAAACAAATGACTGATATCCTCAGAGTATTTTTTACACAGATGACATCTATTAGGCATTATGAAACCTTTTCTTATCAGGTTGTCAGTGGTAAGAATTTTTCCCCTGAGAGCAAGCCAAAAGAAAAAGTTAATTTTAGGTGTGAGCTCAGTCATCCAAATTCTACTCCAATTAAACTCAGTTTGACTATTGTCAAAGAAAGTATTATAACCAGCTTTTAATAGAGTAGTCCCCATCAATAGAATTGCTCCAGACCAATTCATCTTTAACTTCCAGCTGACTTAAGGGGATAAGGTCCAACTGATCTTGTAGGGAGGAAATATTTTGGATCAGATCATCTCTATCCACAGAAAGTTTTTTTCCATTTCTTATTATTACCATTTCTATCAATATAATCCTTGATTCTAGTGCCATACTTGCTTTCAAGACTGTCTTTGACTACACCAAATCTGTCCATAAGGCTGCAATTAAACTAGTTATCATCCCAGAATTTTATATCATAACCATCTCCCACTTTCCATTTACTTCCTTGTTTGATGAAATTTCTGCTCTTCACTAAATTATTCTAGAAAATGGAACCATAAGGAAGATGCTCATCTTGAAGAAAAGAAAAAACTGCTTGTTGATTAAGGTATTTAGCCTTAATTAATTCTATCTAGGGTTGCTTCTCAGATAGCATTCTCTAGCCCATTTTCACAATAAGAGCCTCATTCATTTTCTTTATGTCTTTTATGCCTAGGCCCCCAATTTTTTTAGGAGTACATACCTTATCCCAAGCAACTAAGTGATATTTAAACTTCTCCTCCATGCCCTGCCATAAGAAGTTTTTCTGAATCCTCTCAATTCTTTCTCTGAAGGTAGAAGGGATCTTATACAGAGACATGATATAGATAGGCAGAATTTGAAGAGTGCTTTTTATGAGCAGACACTTGCTAGCACTAGACAGAATGGCTCCTTTCCATCCAACCATTTTTTTGAAATCTCGCCAACAAATCATTCCACACCTTGGTAGAAACTTTTTTAGTGCCAAGAGGGAGTCCTAAGTATGTGGCTGGAAGTGAACTTATTTTACAGCCTAGAATTTTTGCAATTTTAAGTTGTCTTTCCTCAGGAGTGTTGAAGAAGAAAATGGAGCTTTTATCATAATTGATCTCTTGCCTAGAAGTAGATTCGTAAAGTTACATAATAGCCTTGGTAGCCTTAGCTTCAAGGATGGAGGCCATTAAAAGAAGGATTGTATCATCCAAAAATTGCTGATGAGAAGCTACTTGGTTGATGGAAGTGGGCTTTGAACCTTTCAGAAGACCGTCAATAACTGCTTTACCAATTGTTCTACTAAGACTGTCTACCATAAGAATGAAGAGCAGGGGGGATATGGGGTCCCCTTGTCTTAGCCCTCTATTGCTTGTGAAAAATCCCACCAGCTCACCATTAACCACCACTGAGAATCTAACCGTAGAGATGCAAGCCTTAATAATTTTTCTAAATTTAGCAAGAAAACCAAATTTAATCAAAACTTTGTCAAGAAAAACCCAAGAGACCTTGTCAAAGGCTTTATTCATATCAAGCTTAAGGACCATATTTGCTTTTTTATTATTTTCCATAGAGTGTATGGTCTCATGAACCATAATCACTCCATCTTGGATAATCCTGCCTTTAATGAATCCACTCTGCTGCCTTGAGATTAAATCATTCATAATTAATTGCAGCCTGGTAGCAATGATTTTGGTAAAAATTCTATAGATAACATTCAAAAGGTGATGGGTCTGAAGTCTTTGAAGTCCTTAACATCCATTTTTTTGGAGCAAGCACAATGTGGGTGTTATTTAGCTCTTTCAAAAGATCCCAGTTCTATAGAATTCATTCACCGCTCTGAGAAGATCATCCGAACAAATTTCCCAAAATTTCTGAAAAAAGTTAATAGAAAAACCATCCGGGCCTGGAGCCTTATCCCCTTCTAAAGTAAACACAACTTTTGCAGTTCTTCTAGTGTGATAACTTTAGTGATATCTTTAAATCTCTACTCTTCAATTTTGTCTTGGGGAATAGCCTCCAACATGAAAGAAATTGCCTCATCAGCAATGTTATTCTTCTCATTAAGAAGTTTTTATAAAAATTGAGAGCTTCCTCTTTGATGCTTTTGGGATCTTTTATAATAGTGCCGTTACTTTTAGCCACTTCCATAATCCTATTACAAGCTCTGTGCTTTAGAGTGGTCATATGAAAAAATTTGTATTTCTATCTCCTCCTTTTAGCCAAATAGCCCTAGATTTTAGTCTCCATAAGGATTCTTCTCTGCTACAAATCGTATGTAGTTCTAAAAGAATATTCTTTTCCTCAGTTTGATCTTCAAAAGATCTCCCCATTGTATTCATTTTGATTTCCAGATCTTGGAGCTTTTGTTTTAAATCCTTTTTTTTTTCAAACACATTACCAAAAACTCTTTTATTCCAAATTTTAACTTGTTTTTTAACATTTTTGAGCTTCTGAATCAATCTAAATTGAGCAGTGCCTTCACCATTCCAAACCCACCACTCTTTAATTTTGTCATAAATGTCATCATGCTCCATCCACATCTTTTCAAATTTGTAGGAGCTTCTGATGGGCTTAGTCCAATTGAGAAGATTTAAGGCAATCGGATTGTGGTCGATCCAATTCTGGGTAGGGAAGAAAGATGAAAGTCCTGATTAAGAATCCAACTAGCAAAAATTAGGGCTCTATCCAGTCTAACTTGGATTAGCTCTTTTCCCAACCTTCTGTTGGTCTAGGTGTATTTATTCCCATGGAGATCCACATCCAAGAGATTAAGATCAGCAACAAAATCTACAAACTCATCCATACCTGTGGAAAACTAGAGATTCCTCCATGTTTTTCACCTAGGTTTAGAGGAGAGTTAAAGTCACCCATGATAAGCCAGTTGGCTGTAATATGCTAGTTTCTAAAGATCTTAAGATCAGTCCATAGTTTACGTCTCCCACTAACCGTATTAGGGGCATATATATTAGAAAGGATCCATTCACCATTATTCTCAATAACATGAAATTTAATAGCAAGATGATTAGTGCTAGCATTAAGAATCATACCAGTATATTGCCTTTTATCCCAAAGAGTAGCCAGACCTCCAGAGGCTCCCTGAGAGTCCACCGCAGCCATGTCAAAATTTTCCCAGAAATTCTTTTTACTAATTTCAAGGATCTTAGCGTTCATCTTAGTTTCCTGCAAAATCAAAATACTAGGACTACTAGAATCTCGTAACTCCTTAATAATTCTCTGTTTGGAGTTTCCATTTAGCCCTCGATGTTCCAAGATATAATCTTCATTTAATAGGAGTGGGAGCTAGGATTGCCTGATGGCTCAACTATCGTTGAGTGCCATCTGCAATGTCTTTCTGTTCTCTTGGTTCTAAGAGTCTTTTTGAGGGCCTTCCTCTTTTAGAACTACTTCCAAAATCTACTATTCTTCTAGCAGAAGATCTAGTAGTTCTGGATGTTGAAGTTTCCCAGTTGTCAATTTTCTTTTTCTTTTCACTATAGAGCAATTCTGGGATCTTTTCAAATCCTTTCATTCTCTTTTTTTTTTTTGAAATGACCTCTATGAATCCAGAAGTTAGCTCCTCGTCTTCCTTAAATGGCATTACTTCTCCCTCCTCTTTCTCTCCCTGCTTACTGTCAATATATGTAGATCTACTGATTTGTTGCTGAAACAAGGGTTTCCATTTGTGGGTGAGATTTTACTTTCGACCCTTGGAGTGTTTTTCTATAATGCTTCTTCTGAACCCATGTTGTCCTTCTCCAACATTTCCTCAATGATGCACAGAGAATTATCTATCTCAGCTTCCTTAGTGTCATTTTGAAATTCCATAGTCTGAGCTAGATCTTTAGGAATGATATTTACCTTTATTGTTCCTTCTTGCTCGTCCACCTCCAGAGTCACCTTTACTAGATTTTGCATATCTAAGTCTTCTTTGCTTTTTATTGGTGCTCCATGCAAAGTTCAGCTTTGGGGTTTTGAATGCCGCACTGTGTGTTTCTTGATAGGAGTTCTAAACCCCCTTTTTTTCCTTTTTTGTAGTTCAACTCAGGTTGGTTAGGGGATTTTTCTTCTCTCGGCTTTCCTTGTCTAGCACCCTGCTTTCCTTTGTCTTATCTAAATCACCCTCAAGTTGTTCTTTCTTTTTGTGTTTATCCTCCTCTTGAGAGATCTCCTTATTAGGGAATTTTCTGGTGAAGTGTCCTATACGATGACATTGCTTACATCTTAAATGAAAGGTTTCATATTCAATTTTTTGGATCCACATTCCACACTTAGATTTCAAGATGATATGCTCCGGTAACTCCTGCTCCATTTCAGAAGAGATGCAGAATCGAGCAAAAGCAAGTATGGATCTGTTTCTCGTGGGTCCATCCAGCCCAATCAGAGCACCTATGGATTTAGCAATGTTTAACAAGATTTCATCATCCCAAAATTGCAACGGTAGCCCTGGGAGTCTACACCAGATTGGAATGATGTTTATGTTTTCAATGTTCGGGTCAAACCTAGGATACCATTTTTTCAAAAAGAGGCCCATATTACCCAGCCACCACGGGCCTCCCAGAAGCACCATTCCAAATTAGTCTACTGATTAAATTTTTCCAGAAAAAAACCCCGTGGCATAATGGTAATACTCAGATCCCCCTTAGGTTTCCACTTTCTAAGAGCCCATTTTCTAATGAAATCAATATTAGGTCTGGAGCCTAGAAACTTACCAACTAGGGAAAGATTCACTTTGTCCAAAGCCCTATTTACGTAGCCATCTGGAACCTTTAGATAGGTAGCACCTTCATTGTCCTTTTCCCATGTGAACTACCCTCTTTTAGGAGATTGTGGACCCACCTTTCTGTTAGGGTTTTGAAGAATCTTATTCCAGGCCAAAGGTGTGGATCCCAAGCGTGTCCACTTTTTCAGTTTGCAGCTTTTCATCCATCCGATTCTGGTCAGTAAGTAGCCTCCTCTCAGCTATAATTGGCCTAGATCGCAGACATTCTGCAGCCAACACAACTGAGACCGCACTGACTGTACTTCCATCAGTATCTCCATCACTCTATATCTCCATCACATTGTGCATATTAATGAAGAAATAAACTCATATTTATGGATGTTTCATTCCCTTTTTGTGTGTGTTGCATTCTCTTTCCTCTATGTTTCAGCTACAAGTGATTTGTGTTTATTAGTATGATTTTTTGTAGGTCTATTATTACTGTGCTTCTATGGGAATGGTTGTGAGTGTTGCTTTTAGGCTGTGGTGACTATTTCCACCCTCTCTAATCTTCATTTTATTTCATTTTCCCATATTGGAGAGATTTTCCACACTCTTCTCTTAGTGCACCATCTCTTTTAGTGTAGATTTATTTCATTTTCATGATATTTCTCTCCCTATGGTCCCTTGCAAATTGTAGGTTAGAGGTATTTGATAGATTTCCCTTCATTAGAGTTAGTTGTTGTATTATTTTAGGAAGAGGAACCAACCTTCTCTAGATATTTTCTTCAACTATAGGGTCCCACACCTTGAAGCAATTCCATGTTACACAATCACACTACTTGCCTTAACACACTCACATGATAAGAAATTAGAGGGTGTTATTATTTGGTGATAACAATTCTAGCACACGGTGGGGACGACAAGAAGTCTTCATTTTTATTGCAATAAAATTGGTGTCTTTGTTATTATAAATTTCAGTCTTAAGAGGCTTTGTAGTAGCACATCCGGTGACTCCAAGGGGTAGAATTCAATGGTTTTAGCAGCCCAAGTTTGTCAAATTTATGAGAAGGATTCAAACAAGGTCTAGAGCAAGAGAAGAAGGTATTTTGAATACTTACTAACTATCTCTAGGTAGAGACAGAATGGCAAGAAGAGTTCAAAGATCACCATCTCCACCAAATAGAACATTATCAACACCTCACATGGTAGGCATTTTATTTAATCAAAGAGAGTTATTAGACCAATCAGAATGGCTCATCAACCACCTCCAAATCCTTTTCTCAATATCATGGGCAGCAGTCCGATTTCTCTTAATGCACAAAATCCCATTCCAGTGGTAGCATTGAAGAATATCTCATACTTCACATGGGAAAATCACACAACTCCCATTGATCATATTCAAGACATTGCAAATGTTTGTGTCATTCATGAGATCAATGAGATGGATGTGGAATTCAAATTATTAGCCTCTTCTTTCAAATGCAAGAATTTACAATGGTTTAAAAGCTTGACGACACGATCAATTACAAATTGGAATCAATTACAAATTGGAATTAATTATGTTCAACACTTTGTAATCAGTACGGTGAAAGGGTGGATAATATGTCTTTATTGGAACAATTGACCACAATCAAGAGGGCTCCAAATGAACAAATGGCAGATTTCAAATTCTATTTCCAAAGAACATGGGATATGATTCTTATTCGCGAGACCATCAGTGAAGGTGTTTTTATCTATTTCTTAAAAGATCTTAATTCTGATATAGCCATGATGATAAAATCTATGGGAGGTACAAATTTTACCATAGATTATAACATTTTTATTAGAACTGAAAAATTGGTTGATTCAAGCCAGTAAACTTGCCCTAGGCCACATATGCCTTTTTATCCGAAATGGGGAATTCTAGTTCCAGTTAAGTACCTTCATTAGCTCCCATCTTTACCCCAAAAATTAGAAGTCCAATTAAGCTTCTACCTCTTCCTCTTGAACCTCAAATGAACTTTAGGAGGTCATGAATCAATTGAAAAACTTAGGAAATGAGTTGGTAATGATTAAGAGGTAAAGCAAGCTCAAAATTTTAGATCATATCAGCCTCAATCCCAACCCAATAGACCTTTGTATCAGCCAAATAGACCACCTTCTCAAGTTGTTAATCAAAACCAAGGACAACCTCTAGCTAATAGACCATTTCATCCTTACAATCCTAATGTTGCCTCCTCATCTAGAGCCTTAGTACCAGTTCAAAACAACATGGCACAAGAGTATGAATGGTGTTTCCCATGCAATCAACCTCACAATCAGACAACATGTTTCAATGGTGCTTTAAACCAAGCATTGATGGTGACAATAGTTGGTGTGTCTCAAGAAACAAATCAAGAAGAAATTCAACAACATGAAACTACTCAAGAAACACCTCCAAGTGAAACTACACTTGTGAATTGGAAAGCCGAGGATTTTTGTGGCATAAATCAATCTCCTTCTCAAGGTGTGGTAGCTAACACATGGTCTAAGAAGAGGAATTTAGAGGAAGGAAAGTCATCTAATCCAAGTGCTTCTCAACCTGTTGTCACTCTACAAGGGGTTAGCAATCCAAGTGCAGCTCCAAATGTGTAGAATCAGCCCAAAACATCTTCTAAATCAGCTCATGTATCAGTTGTAGTAGATTATGTGCAAGATAAAGTTGTGCAAAACAAATGGCAGTAGAAAGATAGCTCCTCCCCTTTTAATATCATAGAGTACAAGAAGGAAAAAAATGTAAACATCTCAATGTGGGAGTCATTAGCTATCCCGAGCCAAAGAGATTTTTACAAGTACTTATGGAAAATTGGTTCGCATCAAATAAACCATCCAAAGATCAAGAAAAGGTGCTCATCAATGTAGCTCAAAAAGGTAAAAATATGAAGCCTCCTAGATTCTATATTTCTCTAATTGTTGGTAACAATCTTGTACATAATTACATGATTGATTCAGAATAAGTAGTTCTGTGATGCCCAAGAAAATAGATGATCATTTAGGCCTTAAGTATGAGTATACAACAAAAGGAGTAAAGTGCAATTAGATGGGATGGAAGTGGGAATATTTGGAGTAATCAAAGGATTGAGTCTTACACTGCATGCATGCTCAAATGTCATAGTCTTGTAGGATGTATTGGTTATTGACCTAGCACCACTCTTTACATTATAATTATCAAGAGACTTAATGGATAAGATTGGTAAATACCTATTTGCTGATTGGTCACATGTGCTCTTGAGAATAAGATATGGAGCTAAGGTTACAATCAGATCTGAACTAATTGAAAAATTTCATATTGAACCTCATGTACTAAGCCCAATCAACGCAAATTGTTGAACTTTCGATCAAGAATATTTCCCAAGCACTCATGAAGCATATACTAAGGTTGGAAACATTCCAAACTTGACTCTTAATGAATGGAAAAAAATCATGCTTTTGATCCATATAAGGAGATGGAAGATGATTTTGATCTATTTCTTACATGAATAAAATCCACCTCCCCATAAAGCATCACCAAACCAAATGGAAAAGATTATAGTGAATTTTTACAGCTATTCTTTGATGGCTCAAATAGTAAGAAAGGTGATGGAGGAGGATCAATGCTTGTGTCACCTCAAGGTATTAAATACTACTCATCTTTTTGCTTTCAATTCAGTTGTTCAAACAACACATCTCAGTATGAAGCATTGATCCATGGATTGCATTGGGAAAGGAAGAAAGGTATTAAGAACTTGCAAATTTTGGAGATAGCGAGCTGGTTTTAAACCAAGAAAGAGGGCTCAAAGGTGTCAAAAATGATATTCTAAGGAGATATAAGAACCAGGTATGGGATCTCATTGAATATTTTGAAGCTTTTAACATCAATTCCATCTTAAGAAAGAAGAATGAGGTTGCAGACAATCTTGCAGCAATTGGGGAAGCATTTGATGTTGTTAGCAGTATCAAGAAGGAACAAAATCAACCTCATATTAAGGTGGTTGTAAGACTAGTTGTCCTAGAAAAAAACACAAGCTAGAAAGTGTTTGAAAGTGATCAGAAAATTATCAATTTTCTATAAGAAGAAGCTAGCATCATTTTTCTGATTGAGCACTCAACTTGGGTTGAAAACTTGGTGCCAATCATGAAGAGAAATGAATAAATTTGGTTGTGCATGGTTTTTCATGATTTAAATAGAGCTTCTCTCAAAGAAAATTATCCACTTCCTTCCATCGAATAAATATTAAAAGTAGGAGTTGGTTTAGAAATGTTTTCACTCCTAAATGGCTACTTGGGCTACAATCACATCATGGTGAAACAAGATGATCAGTTCAAAACAACCTTCACGAAAAAAATGGGGCACATATGCTTATAGAAAGATGTCATTTAGACTATCAACTTCTAGAGCTACTTTCCAAAGAGCAATGGATTCAAGGGGCTGATTAATAAGATGGTACTAGTTTATCTTGATCATATCATTGTCTTTTCCAAAAATACAAAAAATCACTTTTTCACCTCAGGAAAGTGTTCTAGATATGCAGAAGATTCAGATTGTCCTTGAATCCCAAAAAATGTATATTCTTGGCTCATGAAAGAAAGATCTTGGGCCAAATCATTTCAAAGGAAGGGTTGACAATTAATCCCAAGAGATTTGAAGCTATCTGTGCACTTCCCTTGCCTAGTCACAAGAAGGCTCTCCAAAGCTTCTTGAGAAGGATCAACATTGTTCATAGGTTTGTGCTTGATTTTTCCAATATTGTTAGACCATGAACATGATTTTTTAAAAAATCTAGCATTCAAATGGACATTAGAGGGCAAGGAGAGTTTATAGGCCATCAAACATGTAATATCTCAAGCTCCAACCCTCTTCAACCCAAGTTTTTCAAAAGAATTCATGTTGTATGCCTTTGGTGGATCAGATACAATTTCAGCTATCTTGGTACAACTAAATAAAGAAATTTGAGCAGCCCATAGCTTTCTTTAGTCAAATCTTGGAAGACTATGAGGTGAGGTACTTTTTTATTGAGAAGCATGTCCTTGCTCTTGTAAAAATATTGAAGAAGTTTAGACACTTGGCCTTGAAAAATAAGATTCAGATTCTTTAGTGTCTCATGTTTGGGTCAAGGAATTTCTCTTGAACAAAGATTTGAATGAGAAAAGGGAAAGTTGGATCACTCGTGTGATGGAATATGACATAGAAATCAAGGTAACCAAGTTGGTTTGTGGAAAAGGTTTATGCGAGCATCTAGCTTCCAAATCACATGTTGTGTTAAATGATGAAAATAAGTTGTCCTAGTACTACAAGTCAGTCGAGAACAACCAACTGAAGATGTGCCTACACCTTGTTGGACCCAAGATATGATGCATTATCTTGAAATAGGTCTATGCCCTCCAGAGTTAAGAAAAGAAAAAATAATATACTTCATACTACAATCCATTCCATATGTTCTTATTGATGGTATCTTGTTCAAAAAGGATGTGAATGGAGTTCTCCTAAGGTGTGTCCCAACATATCAGATTGAGAAAGTGTTGCATGAGTTCCATGATGGAGAAGCGGAGGCCATTTTTCTCCATGAGTAACAACTCTCAAGATCATGAAAGCTGGTTACTATTTTCCCACGTTGTTTAGTGATTTGACTATACATGGATCAAGAAGTGTAAAAATGTGCATTCTTCGATGAAAACAAGATCTAGTAGCACTACCCCTTCACCCAATATCAAGTGGACCAACCATTGATACAATGGGGCTAGAATTCATTGGGGTAATCAATCCGAATTCAAGCCAAGGACACAAGTGAATTCTAAGGAAACATATTAATTCACCAAAGGACCTGAGGTAGTAAAAATTAAAGAGGTAAATGAATCCATCATACTAGACTTTTATGAGGGGAAAATAACAAGGTTTTGTGTACTTGTCACTATCATATCAGATAATGCTCTGGAATTTATTAATACAAATATCACTGAGTGGGCTATTAGAAATGAGATATATCTCAACACTTCATCTAATTATTACCACCAGGGTAATGGGAAAGTAGAGTCCACAAACAATAACTTACTAAGAATCATAAGAAGGACCCTTGATGAAAACTAGAGGACCTGAGACACAAAGCTCAAATCAGCTTTATGGGCTGATAGAATAACACCAAAGACGTCTACAGGAATTTCTCCATACGAGCTAGTCTATGTAAGGAGGAAATACTTCATGTATCACTTGAATTTCCAGCATTGGAGCTACTCAAGCAGCTGGAATTATTAGAGTTTGAGCCCATAGAAATCAGATATGTAGAACTCATAGATTTGGAAGATATAAGAAAGCATACATTACAAACCATGGAGAAAGATCGAATATTGATCAAAAGGATCTTTGACAAGAAAGCTAAAGCTATAACCTTCCAAGAGGGTGACTTGGTGCTGAAGTGGGATGCAGATTGGGAAAAACTAGGCAAACATTCCAAATTTGACACCATATGGAGTGGTCCATACATGATCAAGGAGTGTAAGAGAAGCAATGCTTTTGACTAGCCAAGTTGGATGATGAAGGACTGCAAATTCCAGTCAATGTAATATATCTCAAACATTGTTCTGAAGGAAGAAATATCACCCTTGTACATATTAGTTTAGAATTTTCATCCCTCTAAGTTTTTGTGTACATTGTCTCATTATTAGAATAGGTTTCAATTTCCCTAAGTTCCTTGAGCACATGTGCTATTGCTTCTAGTGTTTCCTTTGCAAAAGTTCACCATGCTTCCGAGTAGAGAATATTTTAGCAAGAGGCTTAGAATTACAAGTAATAGTTGTTATCACCAATAAAATTCAAATGTAGAGAAACTAAAATAAGGACATGGAGTATATTTCAATGTTCTCATTCTTTTTCTCCTTCAAAATAATAGTTGAACTTCTCATGCCCTTTAGAATTAGAAAAAATAGTTTTGGGGCAGCTTATGGTGTGGTAATAGATGGTAGTGTTATGAGTTTGCAAACATCCCAATTGGTGTGTGAACAGTTCTATCCTTTCAATAATGATCCAAGAAGCCTATTCAAGAAGGGAAAAAATCATATTTTAATAGAGTTCCATGATGTCCAAAACCAACAATTGTTTTACTCAAAACTCTGCAGTAATGTGCTATGTATGCCAAGCAATCATTGGTTTCAATATGCTTCATACTTGGAAAAATCAAGTTTCTAAATAGTTTCAAAAGTCCATCATGCATCCACACGGATCAAATTTGTAGGCAATAAAAATGAGATTTTTTTTTTTTTCAAGATAAAACAATTTTCCACTCATCTTGACTTCAATATTTTCTTACAAAGAGTTGGAAAATGCAAGTGGAAAATCCAGCCCCAAGTTCAAGCAATGGTGTTCCAAGTGGTTTGGGGTACAAGTTTTCAATTCAAATCAGCTCAGGATGATCACAAAAGATTTGTGCATGCCAAATGGATAAGTACAGGTCACGGTCAATCCCATCTAATAGGTAGATGTCCCCACGAGTCACCAAAATTGTTATCAATTTCCACCTCCGGTGAAAATGGACAAAGGGATGCCTTCATTAAAGGAAATGTTATAATGGGCCCACAGTCAATCCAAAGATGAAAGCATATTTTTATGTGTTTGGGACATCATTAGGGTCCTCGGGAAGATGGAAATCCATCGAGGAATTTTCCTCTTCGGGTTTTCATGAATTTCTTCGAGAAATGTGAAAACTATGATAATGTGCTTTGAGAATTTTTCACACTTTCACAAGGTCCCTTGGTTACTAAGAACTCCAAAAAAATTTATAAAAATTCGGAGGGTAGTGTTAAAAATTTGACAAAATTGCCAAAATGACAAGTGGGGCCATTGAGCTAGAAATAACTCATTGAGTCTGCTTCGATAAGATCATGTAATGAAAAAGGGGTTGATGTGTATTAAGAGCTCGAGTGAGCTCATCTTCAGGAAAACCGAGTTGGTCCGATTCATCGATGGAAGTCGGGTTGTAAAAGAGATCATGGAGCTAGCTATAGCAATGACCAAGCCGATTAGGTGAGGTGATTTCATGATTGAAAGGAAAACTCATTAGTGAGTTGAGCTACTCACATCTAGCTAGTCGAGCTCATGTCATGGAGCCAAGTTGAGTGTCGGCATATCGAATTGTGTATGGCATGCTACAATGGGATCAAATCGACACTAGTTTTGGACGTAACTCGGTGCAGCATTGAGCTCATCAAACTTGGTTTGAGCATGATGGTAATGTCGGTTTGAGGTTGAAGGGAGTGAATGTAACTCTAATCGAGTCGAGACCGTTAAAAAAAGTGGCATGGAAAATGGAGTTGGTGCTCAAGCCAACTCGGCAAGTTTTTGATTGGGGACGAGGCAGGATGTGTAGCTAACTCGTATGGGTGAAAACACTCCAAGTGCCCCAAGGAACTTGGGCAGCGAGTTCCTCGTGGGCCTAAAATCACCGATTGCATATCCAGAGTGCGGGGTCGGTAGGGTCAGCCTGGATTGATTAATGCAAATACTTGGTGTGGGAAACAAAGTTCACTATGAGGCCAAGAGGCCGAGCCGAGAATCGTGAGCCTAGATGGCTCGTATTCACTGGGCCTCATTTTCCTCGAGGACTGAATTTCACCACAAAGAAAATGTGGCTCTGGGTGGTGGAGTGGAGTCACTCAGTGCATCCAAGGAGACATAGTTGAATGTGGATGAGTTATGTGGCAGGAGCCCAATGTGGCCACATCATCCGTGGGAGGTTGAGGGAAGCATGGGATGAGGTCAAAGAATTTCCCCACATATTGTTTACTCCCACATTACATTGGACATGAAAATTCAAAGAAGTGGTAGGTAGATTGACATGAATCATTCACGGTGGTTGGTGATGGTAGTGACTAGGATGTGAGTTTGTCATTGAAAGGGAGCTTGCCACGTGAATCCCACCAAGGTGGAAAGTGGAGGAGTTAGGGGGAAGCCCAATGCACTAAGGTGGAAATAAAGCATCTTATAGTGTGAGGTATAAGATCCCGATAAAGAAAGACTTGGCAATGTGAAGAGGGATGCTACCGATGGTCAAGCCAACCGGTAAGTGGCTAAAAGTGCCCTCACCAAAATTTGAAAATCAAACCCCCAATTTAAACTTGCAAAATAAGTGGGGCCTACAAAATATTTTAAATGATTCCTAGGACTATATAAAAACATCAAAATTTTAATTAAGGAGAAAATTGGAGGGAAATAATTATTTTCCACTAAGAAATTTATTACATAGTACCATGAAGCAATAACCAAGCATGTAGGAGGTAGAAAGATCCACTAAGAAGGCCATAATGTTTGCATTTCTCAACAAAATCACACAAAATTGGACTCATTGGAATTTTGGCTCTGATATCTACACTTAGAAATAAAAAAATTCAATATTTGATGTAGATTTGATGGTGAAAATCACAGAAAATGAGCCCAGTTTGAAATGGTGAATTCTAGGTGGTTGAAATGGAATGAAATGAGCATGAGCAGCCATTTTTATTCTATTGCAAGTTATGGGACAATATGGAATGGATTTTTTAGGTTTCCCATCATCATTTTCACACATTTTTGTACTTTTGCAAGTGGTTGGAAGGGGAAATCCAAGTTTGACAACTTCTCTCTCCTCTTCCTCATTTTCTATAAATTAAAGTGACCTCTCATTTGAGAGGGGGATTTCTTTCATAACAAAACTATGTCAAAATAGTTTTGGAACACCAATGTGTTGTAGGCCTTCATTTTGGACTTATTGCATGATTATCCGAGCCTTTCTCTTTTAATAAAATGAACTTTGCATATTAATGAAGCTATAGACTTAGATTTGTGGATATTTCCTTCCCTTGTTTGGGTGTGTTCCATTCTCTTTCCTCTCTATTTTAGTTGCAAGTTTTTTGTGTCTATTTTTATGATTTTGCACGATCTATTATTTATGTGCTACTACGAGAATGGTTGTGAGTGTTGTTGTTAGACTGTGTTGATTGTTTCTACCATCTCTAATATGCATTTTCTTTCATTTTCCCACATTCAAGAGATTTTCCACACCCTTCTCTTAGTGCATCACCTCTTTTAGTGTATATTTATTTCATTTTCATGTTATTTTTCTCTCCCTAGTCCATTAGAGACTATAGATTAGATGTAGTTGATAGATTTCCCTTCATTATAGTTACTTGTTGCATTATATTAGGAAGAGGAACCAACCTTCTATGGAGAGTTGCTTTAACTATAGGGTCCCACACCTTAGAGAAATTCCATGTAACAAAATCACATTGCTTTCCTTAACACACTCACATGCTAAGAAATCAGAGGGTGTTGTGATCCGATGAAAACATGAGTTTAAATTGATTGAAGGTATGGGAAGAAATAATGTTGATACTAGCACCATTGTCAATCATGGATCGGTGGATGAAGGTGTCATTGATACGAAATGTGATGAAGAGAGGAAGATCATGGTCTTTAGGAATAATTTCAATGATTTCAAAATCCTTGAAGGATATGGTGATGGAAGGTAAGAGATCTCTAACCAAGGTCAGTAAGGGGTTGGGGCTCATCAGATGATACAATAATGCAATATAAAGCTTCAATAAGAGCCTATTTTTGGTTGGGGAGCTTGGATGAGCTTGTAAAGGGACATCTTAATAGGATCTTGGTGCAACTACTTCACGATGGTTTGCTTGATGGAGGTAGGATTAGGAGTGGCTAGGATAGACACCTTAGCCTTAGAAGAAGAGGGGGAAAGGTAATGATGAGGGGAAGGCTCACCGGGAGGAGAAAAAATAATGACTATGGATTTGGATGGAGTGGATGGTGGGTCTCGTAAGGGTTAAACCTAGTGGTAATACAAATAACATCTATGTAAAGAGGGGGTTCTATTTATAATAAAGAGAAGACAAGGGTGGAATAGAAGTGAAGGTGGAATTAGAAGTCTTAGACTTAGATGAGGATGGGCTAAGGGATGGAAGTGTGTCTTCTTCTTTGACAATAAGATCATTCTCCTCCATGAGACCGTTGATAAGGGCATGGAGGGATTTACAATTCTTGATAGTATGGCCGGAACATGGTGGTAGGCACAAATAACATTAGGATCAAACCACGTGGGTTTTTTCCCACATGGGTCAAAGGGTTTAATGGGTGGAAAGGTGACAACGGATGCATGGAGAAGATGTTGAAACACCTCGGTATAAGATTTGATGGGAATTTTGGAGGACAAGGTTTCAAGAATTTAGGACGGGATTGATTTAGAATAAGTGGATGGGGTAGAAGAGGGGTCTTATTCTTATGAGGTTAGGTGGGAGTCCCTGGCCCTAGATTTTGATGTAGAAGGAATGGTGGATGATGATTGAGATTGGGATAGTTTTGATGATGACTTAGAAGAAGAATGAATAGGTGATTCAAATGAAGGAGTTTTAGATGACTTAGATATAGTTTTAGAGGGATGGGTGGTGGAATTGTATTTTTATTGAGTGAAGATGGGTGCTTTGGATGATGGGTCGATTCCTAAAAGTGAAGGAGGGAGACCTTATAAGAGGGTACAAAACTGCAAGTGAGGATCATGAGGGATAACGTGCACATCAATAGATGTGCAAACAATAACATGAAGAGATCTCAGAGGAATGAGCATCAACCGAATGTGCATGCAAAGATTCAACAAACGGGTAGAACCTTGATAAGCCACAAAACTCTCCTCTATCTCATAGATAAAATGGGGTGTACATATAGGAGGTGTTGAGTAACCCCCAGTGCTGCAATCATGACAACTCGAGTAGAGAGGGGGAGTTACATTCCTAAAATAGAAGTGTAACTCCCAATGATGCATATGATGCACTAACACACTGACACACTGACGCATAAGAGAATCTCATAATGACCCCTAAATGACATGTGGACCTACGATCTCACCTAAGTGAGATGACTCACCTAATGATGTGGAAAATAATACACACCAACACCCCCCCTTCATCATAACTTAGGATGAGGTGGTAAGTCAGAAATGAGAAATGGGTCCCAGCACAAAGCCTAATGAGGTACCCATGCACAAGAAAAAGGTCCCAAGCAGTGAAGGAAAACCCAGTGGGAAAAACATCCACCAAAAGAGAAAAAAACTCTCTAATCTAAGAAAGATGCCAAATATGGGTCCAGCTCTAGACGAGCCTGAAAAGGTACCCATGTACAAAGAGGCAATCTCTTAAAGAAGAAGAAGAGAGAAGAAGAGGGAGATGAGAGGAATGCAGAAGATGCCATGGACGGATCTGAACTCTATAGCTCTAGGAGGTCTCCCAAAAGAATGTTGATGATGAGATCCTCTACCTCTAGACTAAAGAAGAGCCACCCACACCGAACAAAGTGTGCCTACCCTTAGGAAGGATAGAAATGATGTGTTGAAAGTCTACCCACTCCATGAAGGAAACTGAAGGTAGTAAGCACGAAGAACTCTGAGTCTGGTCCACAAAAGTGTGACATAGGTCTAGCAAGTGAGTGCAAAGGAATCGAAGGTAATGTCACGAGTGTAGAATGTCAGAAAGAAGGGTGAACACCATGGAGAGGATGTCCAATCTGATGTGAAGGTAAAAAACATCCTCCACAACAGTAAAAGGGATCCACAAGAAAGGGTGGATCAATGAAGGTCTATGAAAAAGTGGAAGTGGTAAGAGTCCCAGAAGGGGCACTCCCAACAATGGAGATGATGAACTCCTCTAAAACACCTGTAGATGGATGAAACCTGTAGTGCATCACAAGTGTACTCTGTGAAAAAGATGACCAAGGTTAGGAAGATACTTGTCCCAATGAGGGAGCTCAACAAAATAAGAGTGATGTCAGATAGGTATGAGTCATCCAATGAAGGTAAAGGAGTGGAAGGGGCCTTACACACTAGAAGTGGAAAGGAGGTGGGTGTGATGACTGTATAATATTGAATAGGATACTGTTTGATATCTGATGAGATGTGGGAAGTGTCAACACTCTCTAGAATAGTGAGAGAAAGAGGAGAGAAGTCCTCTGTAGTACTCTCGACATCAAAATTGGATGCACAATCCTCATCATCAGAAGTAGAACCAAGTGATCCTGTGTCAGTGGAACTATCATCACACGAAGAAATAGAGGAGACAATTGAATCAACAAGCAAGCAACAATGGTGGTAGTATGTGAAGGGTCTCCATAGAGGGACTGAAGAATTATCCGAACACGTGGAGTGGATTTGAGTCGCCACGTGAAACCAGAGAGATCTGGAGACAAGCATCATCAAATGACCAAAACATGGTCACAAGTGTCAAGGAAGTCCTCCAGATGATGATGATCAGTGGGTGTAGGAACGGGCCCAAGTAAGAAGGGTGAAAGACCCTCATGAGTGAAGTAATGTTCCATGGAAGCAAGCCAAGCTGAATAGTTCCCTCTCCTAGTGAGAAGTGGCAGAGGTTGTAAAGTGATCCTACAATGCTCAAATATAGAAAGAGAACTCTCCATGATGGGAATGAAAAGTGCAAGGTGCACAAAGAGCAAGACGTCGAATCGGATGATAATGCGTCCGCATGTGAAACCCAAGAGTACTAAAGTCAACCCCCCCTTAATGCAACACTTTATAAAGTAGTGTGTTTATAAAAATGACAATGTCATCATGTAAAGTGTGAGAAATCATGCAACTTTGACCAAGGAAGTGATAAAAAATGAGTCATGCGAGTCAAAATTTATGGCATTATTATGATTCCCGCAACTAATGGAAAAAGCCAATAAACACGCAAACTGATTAAAAATGCCTGAAATGGGTGCAAAGGGTGTTGTGTGGGTACTCATTGGAAATGGCATCAAATTTTAGGTAGGGTTTTTTTTGTGAGGGGGATTAGCCTCCTGCCAACCCTGACCTCGCCCTCCATCTTCGACACACGAATGAAGGACATAAAACAAGCAAAATAAAGCCTTAAAATATTTTACAATGCCATACAAGGAATGTTTTTACCTCAAAACATTAAAAACAGGGATTGTTTTAACCTGTAAACAATTCTAAAAGGGAAAGGATGAGAGCTAGGTGTCAAGCCATGGATGCACCGAGCTAACACACCAAGATCCACGTGTAAAATGCCTAGTCAAACAGGTTGTTATCACTTCATCCAAGTTTCTTGAGCTATCCAAGGCAAAGGAGTGACTGAAGGTAGCTAGGGCCACGTGTGTGAGTCAATGTAGGTGAGCAGGAGCATCCACGTGTTGGGTGAGTGGAAGAATCGATGGAGACCAACGCAGTTGTGACCACGTGCCTAGAATGCGAAGTGAAACGCTTGCAGAGAAGTTCTTGAGCCGGTCGTGACCTAAGTGTGTAGAATAACCACCCTTCATTTGAGTAGGAGCCCTGACAGAGTAAACAAATGTGTGTGGCTCTATAAAAATAGAAGTTTGAACACTAAGTAGAAGCTAGGCTAGTGGGAAGCTAATCAATGACAAAGGCAATGTAGGAGCCAATTAACATCCCGCAAGGTAAGAGAACGTGAGCCTAAGGCAAGGCGAGTAAGCCTGCAACCAGACTAGCATGCAGAAGCACCAACACGAGAGCTCGAGTGGTAGATGTAAGGATTACCAAGAGTGCAGGTCACCTGGAGAAATAAAAAACCTACTAACGGCAAACCAGAATGTAAGTAAAGCTCGAGCCAATCAAGAACAAGGAGCACGAGTGGTCCAAGTCCAAGGTAAAATGGTGCAAACAATCCAAAGCAAATGTTGAACCCAAGGCAATGTAAAAAATGCAAGACCGAGCCAAGAAGGAGTGCAGGGCGAGTTAGTCAACAAGTGGGTGAGTTGGCCCTTAAGGGCAACTCTTTCACTAAAACAACTCCAAAAACCAGCACACACAACTCAAGTCTACACCTTGAAACACAATACACCTCATGAAAACACCTCCAAAGTCACATGCAAACCCGAGAACCGAGTGGTCGAAGACACTAAGCCCGAAAACTAGAAACCATGAACAAGCGAGGTATGAAGTCCAAATCAATGCAAGAAGAGCACGATGGAATATCCATTATGACACATGCAACGAGAACTGTAAATCACGCCGAAAGCTGGAAAATACACGAGCAACGCCGAAGAGTGCACGGATCCACAAGATCCGCTCTGATACCATGTAAGAGGGTACAAAAACCGCAAGCGAGGATCATGAGGGATGACGTACACATCAAAAGACATGTGAAAAACAACGTGAAGAGATCTCGGGAGGAGCGAGCATCAACCGAATGTGCATGCAAATATTTGAAAAATGAGCAAAACCTCGATAAGCCACAAAACTCTCCTCTATCTCATAGATCAAATGGGGTGTACATATAGGAGGTGCTGAGTAACCCCCAGTGCTACAATCATGACAACTCGAGTAGAGAGGGGGAGTTACATTCCCATAATAGAAGTGTAACTCCCAATGATGCATATGACACACTGACGCACTGACGCGTAAGAGAATCTCATAATGACCCCTAAATGACACATGGACCTACGATCTCACCTAATGATGTGGAAAATAATACACACCAATAGACCCTAAGATGGATACTTGAATACTAGGTGTTTGGGATGGAGGATTTTTAGGAGGGGGAAACTCGAGTTTCTTATGTGGATGGGTAAGAGATTCTTTGATAGGTACACCAAGATTCTTAAGTTTTCATTATGGATGTTTACTCTTGGAGGGGATGATAATAATCTCACATAAGGGAATATTTTGAGAGGTGGATGATAGGGAGTATAAGATTAGAGAAAAATAAGGTTCACTAGTAGATGATGGGGAGGTTGATGTGATAGAAGAAGATGTATAAGAGAGGGATAAAACAAGGATATTGTTTAGATAAGTATATAATAAATGCATGGAAGTAGAATGTGGAGTAATATTGGATGTGGGTAAATGGGTAGATATCGATGGGGTTGTCGAGATAGGGGTAGAGATAGTAGGCACAATGGAAGGTATAGAGGAAGAAGTGGGTGAGGGATCTGGTGTGGAAGTAGGCATAGGAAAAAGAGAAGGAGGTATGATGGATGTGAGAAAAGTAGGATCAGATGTGGTAGATGTGGGGATGATAGATGTAGATATGATGGGCTTGTGGATAGATGTGGATGAGGGATGAAGCAGTCTTAGGAGAATGATGTAAGGACTTGATTTTTGGTGCTAATGGTAAGAGCTTTAGGTGTTTGAGATGTGGAAGGGTATTCTTGGCTAGTATGCGGGTGATTGGGAAAAGGTTTTTTAAAGATGTCAAATGGTTGATTAGGAGGGGAATTAGGATTACTCACTTTAATGTTCCATTGGTTAATAATTCATTGAAAAATGTCTTTAAAGTTACAAAACTTTTTAATGTCATTCCCGCAGACTCGATGATGTTTTCAATAGGTATCTTTGAAATACCAAGTGGGCTTGGTCCATGATTTTCTAAAGGTCAAATTAGAGGGAGTTGGATGAGATTTACAATGGAACTATAAGACTCGAGGGGATATAGTTTGGGGTATGATGAGGAGATGATTGCAAAGGCTCAAAGTATGGGAGGTAGAAGTAGAAGAGGACTTAATGACAATGACACTTGCGTTAACCTTTTCATTTATCTTGATGAGAAGAAGAGGAGGATTTGGTGAATTCCATCTTAGCTTTATTAGATATGAGTTTTATATGGCCTTGCTCAAGGGCACAAAGTTCTAACTTATGAGCCATGGTAAAATCTTTAAAAGATTTGAATGAATTGAAGGGTGGAAGAAGTTTCTTAGCACATGATTGAGAAAAGAGCTTAATGAAATTGGTATGGGGAAGGGAAAAGGATATTTGGTTGATGATGCCATGCCATATTGTAATGAAATCTTAAATGGATTCTTCCTCTAGATTAGATAGTGATTTTGTGAGAAATGTTGATGGAGAAATTCTCTAATATGAGTTAGGAAAGATGCGTAAAGGAGAAGGAGTGTTGGGGTATGCTATTATACCAGTGAAATATGGGGCCAAATAATGACATGGGGAAGGTTCTAAGCATGAGGTTTTGATTATGGGCTATGAGATAACATGTGTGTTTGGAAGCTTAGAGGTGCTATCAAGGATCCTCTTTGTTGTTGAATTTAGAGAACTTAGGAAGTTCCCAATGAGGAGGATAATCCTTGATCGAGATGGGAGGATGTATGGTCTCATTAAAAATTTGTTCATAATTGAATGAGCTCTTGGGACCCAAAGTAGTGACTTCTAGATTGGCCAGTATACTCAATAATGTTTGCATGGGGTCATTAGAAGTAGGTGGAAGAGATGTTGAAGGATGAGGTTATTAGATATAGGAAGTGGGCGAGGTAGATTGAGGTTGGGCTGATGATGTTGAGGATAGGTAGGAACCTGAGGAGGTGGTTGATAAGGAGGGGGATAAGTGGTAGATTGAGAGATGGGCTTCTAAAGGGGAATGTAAGTAGAAGGACAAGATTGAGGTATTTGTTGATGTATGATAAGGGGGTTGGATTGAGGGTGAGTGTGACGAGGAGGTTGAGATGTATGGATGGGTTGATGATAAAACATGTAATGAAAGGTAGTATAGGGAGGTGGTTGATGTGTTTGAGTATAATTTTAAGGAAGTGGTTGTGAAGAGACAACATTAACATGAATTTGAGATGTAAGAATGGAGGGACTAAGTTATTAAGGGGGTACTCAATCAAAAGGGGAAGAGAGGTGGGTTCAAGAAGGGAAAGAAGGGAGTGAGTGAGGACATCAAAGTGACCATAGTAGATGAGGATGTGATGGGTATAGATAAGGAATGGATGGTATTGATGTGAGGTAAACTATATGGAATGGGGACAAAATTGAGTAGACCTGGTTCATGAATGAATCAAAGGAGACATGTTCATGTTGGGCCATGGCCAAATCATTCATTTAGTGAGGGAAAAATAAGGGAATCTAAGATGTTATAACCTAGGTAGACTCAATATGGGAATGGTAGGCATAAATCTATTAAAGAGGAGGTCCATCAATGGGAAGGTGAGTAGATTTACGGATGAGGTAATCATGGAGGGCGACATGATTAGCATCTAGGAGTTCTTAGAACTCCACGAGCATCTACTGGGGTAACAAGAGGTCGAAGCCTTCAACGGAAGTGGCTGACATGGGAGTGGCTGGTGAAGGGATCCGGAAGGGATTGGTTTCAACATGATAATGAGTGTGAACCATGGGTGGATTCACTAGAAGATATGGTAGAATTGATGGGATGGATAAACATAGAGGAAGAGACAACAAGAGGGATTGATGTCTACATGGAAAGAGAGGTAGAGAATATAACGTTGGATGAAGAAGCTTGTTCCATTTTTATAATTTGTGATTGGGTAAGAATGGGCATGAAACAAGAAAGCAAAACCTACATTGATTAATTACTACAACAAGCAACACACACAACATAATTTTGTTTAATCTTGATTATTTAGAAGTATGGAAAGAAAATAAGGAAGCTCGAGAGAGAACATAGGAATCGCTGGATCTAAAATGGTTTTAGGAAATTTAAGGATGGAGTCCTCGATATACCCAAAGGTACGTGAGGCTCGATTCTGTGATAAAATTTATAACACGGCTAGAACACTATGATGAATTTCCTATTGGGTGATGAAATCCCAATAGTTCCACCTAGGAGGAATGTTTAGATGTGTGAATTAATGTGTGTTGTTTGGTTGTGTGTTAAAAGAGTGGATGAAAGAGATTAACCCCCTAGTTACACTATGTGAGCAAGCAAATGATGAGGGTGTTCTTTTTAAGACCTAAAAACAAAGTGTGGAAATTAGATGAGGAAAAAAACTAGATTATGCGATATGATAAAGATAAAAGGAATGGGGAGAAAAACAAGGAATACCTAGTATTCACTTTTCCTTTTATCTGATCTTCAAGATGAGCAATGAGAAAAAGTGAGTCCGAGTAACCCACACTCCGACACAAGAAAACAAAAGTAAACTCTTACCTGCAAGGTTAGTAGAAAAGGGATATGGAAGGAATTATGAAATGAAAAGAAATGGAAAATGTAAAAGACCTCACCAAAGAAGGGTTGGTCCCATCGGGCATGCCAGAATTTTTGTCAAGATTTCACACTTCCTACTTTAGATTAGTGAAGACTAAACTAGAAATCAAGAAAACTCAAAAATGGGAGGGTTTAGGGACCTCTGATGTGGATGATGATGAAGATGGTACGAATGCAAAAAGTAGATCTTCCGCACTACGAATTGATGAACTGTACAACAAAAAAGATACTAAACAAGAAGAAGGATTAGTGATATATATGGTGGGATTCCTGATGAATTCGGTTCGAAAAGTGAAAGATTCCTAAAAGGGTGTCAACTCACTTTTGATAACAAAAGTAGATGATCAATAATGAAATGGAAATATGTAGATAACAAAATATGAAGTATATCTGATAAGCTAAGATAAGATGAAATGATAACTGATACTAGAAATACCAAAAAGTAAATCCAAACTAGAGTGGGTCAATGGTGACCCGAGAGAAAACAAGACGGTCGATGATGACCGGTGCAAGATTGATCCAAAATGTGCAAAAATAGGGGTAGGTACTGATTTTGAGATGTCAAGATAGATGAAAAAAGGATGAAAGAGTAAATAGAATGTTAATAAAATGGATGGGATATAGAGGGGTAAGTGGGATATAAAATGAGGTGAATAGGATGCCGAATAAAGTGAATTCATAGATGTGGGATGTGGGTCTACAATGACCAGAGCAAGTAGCGGTGACCAAAGTAGAAATGGGATTTAGGATAAGGAGTAAAGTGGATAAATGGGTATGAGATTAATGATGGACAACATAAAGGCTAAGTAGAACTCCTAAAGACCCGCAAGCCCTCTGTAAAACAAATAAGAGCATGCATAAGAAATGTATCCAAATTTTATTCACTATACTCCAAGCTTCAACAATGACATGTGGAAGGATAATCAAATGATTCAACTGATGGGAAGAGCTCCAAAGACGATGCAGAAGAAAAAATCACAAAGCACACCAAATATTTGAGATTTTCTAGACCTTTTAAGAGGAGTGGGAAGTGTGATTAAATAAGGTAGGTTGGGTCGCAATGACTCTGGTCAGTTTTGGATGACGACATGAGCAGTGTAAGAGACGTTAGAGTTATAATGAAATGGCAAGAATAGGCTAAGAAATAGCTAATGGGCTATTTTTAGCCCGCACACATGTAAGAGGTATTTAAGGCTTGAGGAATATTAGAGGGGGTGAATGAGTGGGGAATCCTAGGAAGGAATAAATGAGGGATAATGATGAGAGAGGATGAGAATCCCATGAGGGTATTAAATGAGGGGTTTATTGAAAGGATTAGGATAATTAAGGGATTAATGATAGATTAGGGATTAATGGGGTTTAAGATATAAAGATAAATGGGGATGATAAAAATAATGATAAATAGATAGGATAATGGTAAGTAAGATGGGATATGGGGAAAATAGGATTTTAGGGGGAATGTGGGATTGTTTGAAAATAAGATGAGAAAGGGTGTGCTAGGTGAGAGTGAAGTGGTATACATAATGCGAAGGCATGAGAGTGCGAAAAAAAAAAGTGTCTATAATGAGCCAACATTATTCACTTGGTGGTTTGTGAGAGTGGATGACAAGTCATGCAAAAGCAAATCCCAAATTCCATGTCATGGCTCAAATCAACTATCTATTAATTCTTCCATTATTTTGAAACCCCATGATTGTAAGGAAATTCACCACTCTATTAGCCTCCCAATAGAAATGTTGTATGTCCCATTAGGGGAATTTGGAGAGAAGGTGTCAAGATTTTCCAAGGATGAACTATAAATTATACATGATCTGGATTTTCCTTATTTTATAACATTTGTGATGACCATCAATCCCCCTCTATGTAACTTCAGTTAATACCACAATTTAGAGCCAACTCAGAAGACCATGAACTAATTCTTAAGCCTTCATCACATTACATGTTATATCCTGTAGGTGGATTGAACTATTCCGAATCAAGGAGCAAACATAATCCTTGATGACGTAACCAACCGTTGAAATCCATGGATTTCCCCTTTAAAGCCTCATCATAATTTAACTCAAGAAACCAAAATTTGGGGATTCTTTGGCATTGTTCCTAATGATTATGTTTTGTGAGTGAGATACTATGCCTAACCCATAAATGGGAAAAAAATTGTATGGTAAAGAATTTTACTATACTAGAGCTATGAATGGTGTGGTGGAGGAGAACTTTCTCAAAATGAGACATGAGGGTGGGTTTTATTCCTTAATATCTGCCAAGTGATCCACATTCTAAGTGTCCCGCTATGTTCCAATTGGTCGTTATGGAGAAGTTTTATCCCTACCTCCATGGCCACTATTGGAAGTGTCCAACGAACTCAATGAGAATGAAACTTGGGTTGATTTTATAAACTATTTCAGTAACTCACCAATAACCCAAGACCTTGAGTTCATCTTTGGTCATATTAATAGATGCATAAAAATATTTAAAACTAACATTGAAATAAGGGAATTATTATTATATTTAATTGAAAGCAACATTCCAAAAAAATGCCTAAAGGAATATTTCACTTGTTAACCAACGTGAACGAAGATTTTTTTAAAATATTAGTAGATAAAATACATGCAAGTCCAAACTTTAAGACATATTTAATCAACATACAATAAATGATACCAACTTATGATTGGTTAAAAGTATAAAATTATAATAACCAATTAAGCCCATTTAAAAAAATTATTGCTATAGTAACTTGCCTTTGCATGGACTAATAAGCCTCATATAAAATTCCATAGTGTTTTGAAACATCCTTTAGCATGAGAAGCTACTTATATATACATACACCCGATTATGAAAAGCGTAAACCAACATAGAGAACCACATTTGAAGGTTTTCCTCTTCTAATGTAAAGACACTTAAAATATGGGAAAATTTTGACGTACTTGATTAAATTAATGTCATTTTTAGTGTTTACATTTTCCCCTACTTTGAGGTATGCACGAACTAAAAATTCAGTGGTGGGAGATTTGAAGGAGAACATATAAAATACATACAAATGTTATTATAAATATGAATATTTTGGTGCTAATTTGTTAAATATTAGAATCTAAAAACCACACATACATTTCCTACAAAAACATGGATGAGTGTAATTATCTAACTATTACATGCAAACACACAATGTTAATAGGACATAAAAAGGATACAAATGTTCTACAAGTTATTGTCTCTAAAATCTTCCTGTTGAGTCTTAGAGCCTCCAAAATCATATGCACCTTTCCTACACAACAAAGGTGAGTGTAATAAAGTATATACTACTGCGAAATCTCAGTGAGGTATATCCTTTATCCCTATTATGTAGCATACATTTTATGGGTCCATCATATTGTCAAAGGAAGTATAATTTAGAGGACTCTAACATCTAAAAAATTATGTCATCGACATATTGAAATGGTTGTTAAAATTTTGAAAATTTTAAAAATTTGAAAATTTTCAATTCTTGATAGATTTTCATATTTTGCATTTTTGGGGTCATTTGGACCTGGAAGTGGAATGTAAAATTTTGGTTGGTGTGTACTACATGAGATGTTGAAGTTACTCTTGCAGAACACTACAACTAGTTCACTTAATGAGTTTTTCCGTACATGTTGCGGTTTTATTTTTGATCAATGAGGTAGGAGATATGACCCTAACAAGTGAAACTACTAAAATAATAATGTTACAATTTGCCAAAATTATTCTTTTTTCCACTTTTATCCCTTTTTCCACTTCTAAGGTGGATACATATCATTATCATATGGGGTGACCTTTCTGCTCCAATTGTAATGCTCCATTTACTATTTTTTTAACTTTGAGTTTTGCATTATAAAGTCTGTAAAATATATATATAGTATGGTGTGAAGAAGATAAAGAAATAGATTGAAGCATAATCTACTCTTATAGAGATTATTTTTTGATATATTTTCATTTTAAAATAAAATATGTTTCTTTTGCAATTCATAATCTATTAATTTTAGTTTTATCGTGATCACATTAAGCCCATAATTGGTGTGTTGTCCAATGAATTACATGCTAAATTTGGATCATTAAGTAATATGGAAATCAAATTTGGAACTTTGTAATCATAAGAAAACAAAGCTTCAATTTCACGATACTACATATAATGAGACACATACCCTTGTTTCCCTTAAGCATGCCAAAATTCCATCGAGACCATCTTTTGGAATGACCTCGTGAAGCTCATGTCTCAAAAGAAATTATATGTATCATTGGAACATATAAGCATATCATAAAACACTGCCACATAGTGGCTTATCCCTACCAAATATATTTTAGTTGAATGTTATACTAATAATTTTCATATAAGTGTAAAGTACACCATATAGAATATGATATTTTCTATTTTAAGTGTGAAACATATTTGTATAAGAAAGATTTATTTTGAATATAATTTTTACTACATTAATTAAAATCAATATATTTTATACTATCAATCGTCAATTGGTGTATCACACACACACACACACACACACACACACACACACACACACACACACACACACACACACACACACACACACAACACACACGCACCCACACACACACACACACACACGTATCTATGCTTGTGTGTGTGTACACATACACACTTCATATAAAATAATATAATCCACATCATGTTTAGTGTGTACCCTTAGGGCGATTGGTAGTATAACATATATTGATTTTAATTAAATGTAGTAAAAAATTATATTCAAAATAAATATTTCTTATACAAATATGTTTCACACTTAAAATAGAAAATATCATATTCTATACGGTGTACTTTTACACTTATATGAAAATTATTAGTATAACATTCAACTACAATATATTTGGTAGGGATAAGTCACCATGTGACACTATTTTATGATATGTTTATATGTTCCAATGATACGTCTAATTTATTTTGAGATGTGAGCTTCACGAGGTCATCCCAAAATATGGTCTCGGGGACTTTTGGCATGCATAATGGAAACAAGGGCATGTGTCTCGTTATATGTAGTGTCATGGAATTGAATCTTTGTTTCCTAATGATTACAAAGTTTCCAAAATTTATTTCCATATGACTTAGTGATCCAAATTTAGCATGTAATTCATTGGACAACACACTAATTATGGGCTTAATGTGATCACAATAAAACTAAAATTAATAGAATATGAAATGCAAGAGAACTATATTTATTGCAAAATGAGAATATATACAAAAAATAATCTCTATAAAAGTAGTGTATGCTTTAATCTATTTCTTTATCTTCTTCACACCATACTATATATATATTTTATAGCTTTACAAAGGCAAAAACTCAAAAGTTATAAAAAATAGTAAATGAAGCGTTTTCAATTGGAACAAAAAGGTCACCCCATATGATAATGATATGTATCCATCTTAGAATTGGAAAAGGGGATAAAAGTGAAAAATAGAATAATTTTGGTAAATTGTAACATTACTATTTTAGTAGTTCCACTTGTTAGGGTCATATCTCCAGCTCATTGATCACAAAATATATAGATAGTATGGTGTGAAGAAGATAAAGAAATAGATTCAAGCATAATCTACTCTTATAGAGATTATTTTTTTGATATATTCTCATTTTGAAATAAAATATGGTTCTTTTGCAATTCATATTCTATTAATTTTAGTTTTATTGTGATCACATTAAGCCCATAATTGGTGTGTTGTCCAATGAATTACATGCTAAATTTGGATCACTAAGTAATATGGAAATCAAATTTGGAACTTTGTAATCATAAGAAAACAAAGCTTCAATTTCACGACACTACATATAATGAGACACATACCCTTGTTTCCCTTATGCATGCCAAAATTCCCCCGAGACCATCTTTTGGGATGACCTCGTGAAGCTCACGTCTCAAAAGAAATTATATGTATCATTGGAACATATAAGCATATCATAAAACACTGCCACATAGTGGCTTATCCCTACCAAATATATTGTAGTTAAATGTTATACTAATAATTTTCATATAAGTGTAAAGTACACCGTATAGAATATGATATTTTCTATTTTAAGTGTGAAACATATTTGTATAAGAAAGATTTATTTTGAATATAATTTTTACTACATTTAATTAAAATCAATAGATTTTTACTACTACCAACACACACACACACACACACACACACACACACACACACACACACGCGGTGTATTACACACACACACACACACACACACACACACACACACACACACACACACACACACACACACACACACACACACACACACACACACACACACACACACACACACTACACACACACACACACACACACACACGCACGCACACACACACACACACGCACACACGCACACACGCACCCACACACACATGTGTGTACGCTTGTGTGTGTGTGTGCGCACACACACTTCATATAAAATAATATAATCCACATCATGTTTAGTGTGTACCCTTAGGAGATTGGTAGTATAACATATATTGATTTTAATTAAATGTAGTAAAAAATTATATTCAAAATAAATATTTCTTATACAAATATGTTTCACACTTAAAATAGAAAATATCATATTCTATATGGTGTACTTTACACTTATATGAAAATTATTAGTATAGCATTCAACTACAATATATTTGGTAGGGATAAGTCACCATGTGGCACTATTTTATGATATGTTTATATGTTCCAATGATACGTCTAATTTCTTTTGAGATGTGAGCTTCACGAGGTCATCCCAAAATATGGTCTCAGGGGACTTTTGGCATGCATAATGGAAACAAGGGCATGTGTCTCGTTATATGTAGTGTCGTGGAATTGAATCTTTGTTTCCTAATGATTACAAAGTTCCAAATTTGATTTCCATATGACTTAGTGATCCAAATTTAGCATGTAATTCATTGGACAACACACTAATTATGGGCTTAATGTGATCACAATAAAACTAAAATTAATAGAATATGAAATGCAAGAGAACTATATTTTATTGCAAAATGAGAATATATAAAAAAATAATCTCTATAAAAGTAGTGTATGCTTCAATCTATTATTTCTTTATCTTCTTCACACCATACTATCTATATATTTTATAGCTTTACAGTGCAAAAACTCAAAAGTTATAAAAAATAGTAAATGAAGTGTTTTGAATTGGAACAAAAAGGTCACCCCATATGATAATGATATGTATCCATCTTAGAATTGGAAAAGGGGATAAAAGTTGAAAAATAGAATAATTTTGGTAAATCGTAACATTACTATTTGAGTAGTTTCACTTGTTAGGGTCATATCTCCCAACTCATATGATCACAAAATAAAACCACAACATGCACGGAAAAGCTCATTAAGTGAACTAGTTTTAGTGTTCTACAAGAGTAACTTCAACATCTCATGTAGCACACCAACCAAAATTTTACATCCTAATTACAGGTCCAAAGGACCCCTAAAATGCAAAATATGAAAATCTATCAAGAATTGAAAAAATAGATTTTTGAAAAATTTCAAAAATTTTAACATAATTTCAATCCGTCGATGACATAATTTTTAGATGTTAGAGTCCCTCCAAATTATACCTCCTTTGACAATATGATGGACCCATAAAATGTATGCTACATAAGAGGGATAAAGGATATACCTCACTAAGATTTGAGTAATATATATTTATTACACTCACCTTTTTGTGTAGGAAAGGTGCATATGATTTTGGAGGCTCTAAGACTCAACAAGGAATATTTTAAAGACAAGATTTTGTAAAGAAAATTATATCCTTTTTATGTCCTATTAACTTTCTGTGTGTGTGTGTGTGTGTGTGTGTGTGTGTAATAAACACACAAATTATTATTATTGGAAGCATCTTCATAAAATAAATATGATAAAATATATTTTTACTCCATATAAACTTAATATCGTACAAGACTAGTTAATTGCTATAGTATTAGTGTATTTATTGGGTATTGGTACTTGGTTAGTTAATCACTATGATAATTATGTATTTATTTTTATTAATTATTTGTATGAGATTAGTTAACACTACTACATATAGTGCAATAAATGTAAAGTTTGTGTCAAATTTTCTTTGTTTTCATTATACATTGTTTTCTATTTTTGAAGGAAATTTTGACACAATTATGATGTGATACTAGTGTGTCACAAATGTGGTAAAAAAGTGATGAAAATTTACATCACATTTTCACCATCATATTTTTAACGTGTAACCCCACATCACTTATTTAAATTATGAAAATGTCATATTCATTACGAAACGTCATTTTCATTGATGTGGAGAACTCAAAGACTCCATGATTACTTTCTGTGTAGAAGAAAAGGTAAGTTATTTTTTTCTTTTGAATTTTCCACTTTGAAAAAAATTATCTAAGTGATTTAGTCATGCATTGATGTTTGCAACATTTTTATGAAGTGCAAATTAGGGTAAATTATGGAAATCAAAGTAACTAACAATTCAGTGCATGAGTGCAAACTGAAGGGATATCAAGTTGAGTTTAGCTTGTGTTTTAAAGGGATATCAAGAAAACAAATGAAATAAATAAATTCCATGAGATCACATATCCTTGAGTCAATTTGTCAAATAGTTCATGCTTTGTGTATGCTTAAAAAATTTGTATACATGTCTACAAGAGCATTAATAACTATAACATTTGAAAAAATATAATTTCCATTATATTTTGATAGATGTCCATACCTATTCTAAAGCTCACATTTTGGCATATAAAGGTTGTGGATTCAATATTTATACCCACCAAATGCATTTTCTTGAAAGTTTCAAAGGTCTTTCTATTGAAACATCTTTGTGCATATCCACCATTTATGTAGTCCAAAATACCACATCTCATCGAGATGTTTCTTCGCATAGTTCACACTCAAAAAAATATTTACATCATGCTCATACGGATACGACTATGCATATCCTTCATTCATTGTAATGCACAAGATCACATCTCATTACTCAAAATTTTGTCAAATAGTTTAAGTACCTTATGTATGATTCTACTTTTTCCATACATGTCCACTAAAGGTGTAGACACTAAATCATGCACTTTGGGTATCTATCTAGTCCTGATCACATACCACTATTCATATGATTCCTAAGTGAGAAAAGTACTAATTAATCATTGTCTTTGGCCATCTTTTTTGCTCTATTTTTCCTCTTTTGGTCTTGCACTCCTTCCTATACTATATCTTTTCATACTTCATAATTTCTCATTCGGACATACTAAAGCACCCTTTACCAGAGACACCAATAGCAGTGCACCCCGACCTATTTCTACTTTGCTCACATCTTTTGGGTATTTTCTAGCTATTTGGGCATCTTTCTTTTTACTAGTCGACATTTTAGTGGTTAATTAGGAAATTCAAACAATGGGATAATATAAATACAAATCTATCCGATCATAATAAGGGACCAAGAACTAAGAATTATCTATCATCACATAAGGTTACATCTAATAACATTCTAAGAGAATTCAAGCATCCATCTAGATTCACACAAGGAACAAGGGACTTCCATTTCGCATACACATAGAGGAGGGAAGTTAATTCTTTCATGCACACATCTATCTACATCTAGTTATTTCTTGCTATCAAGTGTGAAATGAACAAGAGCCACCTAGGGCATGATTTTGACACAAACACACATAGAAATACATTAGGTATGAGATGTAGTGCAATGCTCAATTGTAAGTTCACTTTGTTGACAACAGTTATAATAGTTTGACCCCTCAATTTACTTCTTTATTTTAAGATTTGATTTGGTTTTAGGGTTTTACATGTGCTTCTTTTATTCAGTAAGTTTTTATGAATAACAACAAATTCCATTGAAATATAGCGATCAAAGGAAATAACTAGAAACATCTCACGACCCTGAAAATTTAGATTCCATAACTTCTAAGCGATACAAGCACCTATAACAGATCTCTAGTGCTCCCAAGGGCCCCCGACCTCCATAAGTGCCATGGTACTAGAATTTCTAACACCTATGATATTTTCTAGGTCTGATTGTGACACTCTCGAGTTTTGGTTACCAGCTTTTCCATCTCGGCATGCCTTTGTGATTATTTGGGAATCAACTAAGCATATTATTCACTTCATTTACAACTAGGGTTTCAAATTTAAATTGCTTATTTTCTTGGATCAAATCTATACTTAATTGTTTATATTCATCACTATCACATATTTAGAATTAGGCATTTATTTATTCAATATTTGCTTAATCATTTGGTGAACTCGATAATTCAAACCCTTCTTTCTAAGTATGTCTTTGTCTTATCAAGTCATGGATCAATATTCTTATCCTTCTTTCACTCCAACTAAGGTTTATGGCATGGTTACTACTATTGATAATTTCATGAAAGTTCATACTCAACATCCTTCTCACTTTATTACACCTATGGCTGATCCTACTATCAATGTAGTAACTCACGATTTCCGCATTCATCCTCCTATGGCTCCACACGTTTCTATCCCACTACCTATGAATGTTATGGTTCCTCTGTTGCTTCTAAGTTTTATGATATCATTAAGCAACTTAAGATTACACCAACCAAAATATCTCTCTATGACTTATTGGAAAATGCGCCTAATTTTTTCGCCATACATTAGAGGTCGACATTCATTCTATTCACATTGAAATTGATAATTATTTGGTGGCATTCTCACACCTTATTTAGTCTCTCAAAAATATTCCACGTGCTATATCATGTAGTGATGAGGACATATCGCCCTTCTACTATTAACAATCCATATGTGCCTTTACTTATCACTACTATCATTAGAACCATTTGTATCAAGCATGTAATCATTTACAATATATTTCATTCCTTTGTTAATTTATGTGGCATCATAGATAATCTAAGTTAATAATTCCACTCTTATTCGCGACTATGATTCAACTACTCGCACATGTCTGGGCACTATCACATTACTTATACAAGTCGAGGGCCTAAGAATATACCTACAATATTCTTCATTATCGATACCTCATTTCAATTTAAATCTTATGTTGGGTAGACCTTCGATTCATGTAAGGCATACAATTCCATCCATTGTTCATCAATGTGTCAAATTCCTACATGATGAATATGAACATACCATTTCGTAGACACTCGATCCATTCAAATTTTTCCGCATATACCCCATTACTACTATTCCTTTTCCTCCATCGTAGTCTATTCCATATAGCAATATTGATACATATGATATCAATCAATCTAGTGCTTCAAATTCTCCTCCACCGCTCCAAGAACTCCACCTATTTCTACTCACACTATTGATATCGTTTCATCCACGCTTCTACTCCTATCACCACTACCTCTCCACTCATTGAGGCTTCTCTCACTCCTACATATAGTTCAACTCCTACCAATATCCTTGATACTACTATCCAGCATGACAATGGCAACATTGATGATTCTAGTGAGGAGTTCGATACTATTATTTGCACATATGATGTCTTGAATCGGCTTGGATTTACACTCAATGATATCTTACCACCGCCTCATTCACCCCATCTCTATTATGGATGTGTTCATATTATGACTACTTATAGCCTTTGTGTCTTCTATCTAATAGTATTTTTGGCATGCACTCCTCACACTTCTCCACTGACACTTGGGAAATATTGGTTGGATTACATTGGGGGAACTTTGGACCCTAATCATACTAGTATCACATTCCCTATGTTGTTCGGTCGTTTTCTATCTACAATGAATAATCTGGCCATTTACATAATATCAATCATTGGTATGCACATGGATGTCCATAAAAACCTTTCACCGATGAAGAGTACACAATTCACATGTACAATTCATGCCACAATGGATCATTATATGATCCCCCACACACTATTGCTTACCAAGTTTCTAACGCATATCCATTTGGCTTCAATCAGGACAATGATGATCTTTTAGAAAATATCACTTGATAATTCTTATCATTTCATACTGGGGGTAGAATAATTATCTCCTCCCCCTAGTGCTATCATTGTCTTACATATTATACACTTTACCTCTAGTCTCTAATCATTCACACACATCTTGATACACTCTTTTATATTTATTACCCTATGACACACTCTTGTGCTACAGTTCACACTTGACTGTAGAGGGCTCACTACATACATGAACATCACCTATACAAAATGCATACTACACACTTCACACATCACATGTTCATCACAACTCTTTCTCATAGCCTTTGTTACACATTATAACTACTACACTCTCTACACATTCATGCCATATATTTCTTGCATCTATGTTACATGTTACGCTCATTACCCTATGACGCACTCTAGTTCAATGGTTCATAATCGAATGCTAAGGGTCTCCATATAAAATGAATCTCATCCACATCACTCACACTCTACACTCTATGCTTTATCAATCATATCTTTCTAGTGTGCTACTCAAACCATTTATTAATGACACACTCTTGTTCTACGGTTCATACATGACTGTTGAGGGGTCTTTTATAAATGAACCTATCTCGTTCATACACATCCAATTGGGGGCATGTTTCTCCTATCACATCCCTAGTGCATTCCATTCAATCTCATCCACAACATACTACATATCTTAGTCACATTTTATTCTTTCTTTCTTATGCTTACATGTAAACTTTTTACACATGCTAGAAAAATACATTGTATGTCATTATCTCTTTCTATATATACATGTGTGTTCACTTTCCTTCTAGTTATGGATGTAACTTGCATACAGATCGATACATGTAGCACAAATGCTTGTGCAAGACCTCTTACCAAAGGTCCCACAAGATCATCCAGGGCATCCACTTTCATACATTACAGGTGTTATCGTTTCATTTTTCATAGCACACAACTATGTTGGATTATACACGCTTTGACATACTTTTTATCTTGACATAATTTTTATCTTTCTAACATGCTAATAGGTGATTCATGTGTATCATTTGTCTTGTAGGAACTATTTGTTACCATGGTTGTTTTCTACTTTTTTTTTCATTGTTTTCCATTGTATGTCATTGTTTGTGGGCTTTTCCCTTTATATTGTGTGCACATTGTCTGCTTTTGGAAACTTAGACCTCAATTTTCTTGAGAAATCATGAGTGACGTCCCATGTTTACAACCTATTTTTTTGTGGTCCACATTTTCTTCTTTCTTTCTAGCTTACATATTGTCATCTATATGCGTATTTTTCTTATTTTCACTAACATTTATTTTCAGCCAATTTGTTTTTGTGTGCCTTGGTTTCTACCAAGCACACTTCCTCCCCTATCCGGGAGGCCATAGTTCAACATCTGGTCCTCCTTTGAGCCACATACTCCTTACAACATCACATGCACCCAAAATGAGGGGGGCATTTATTGGGTGAATAATTCACCCCATACAAAGAGTTCACAATCACATTTTAGTACAGTCAAGACAATTTTTAGTCTCAAAGCAATGGCCTCAATCTTGACTTGGGTCCTCAAAGACAACACAAAAACTAGTGCCTGACAAGAAAGAGCACATGGGTTACCCCCTGACCCTTCCTAGATGCCTATGAATAGGGGAAGTTACACATATTTTAGATCCTTTAGTTATGTTTTTAATAGTTTACACAAAATATTTTATAGGAGACACAGTCTTTCAACACTCGACATGCATGCACTATACCTTCTTTTCTACTTTCACATTGGATCAAACCGGATTATATGTTTACACACCATTTGCAGTGGTGTTTATACTTTGGGAAACAGTAAAAGGTTAGAGAATAACACTAGACCTTTCTCCCTACACTTCTTCTACATTGGCATCAGATTGCCCAAAAAACTTACACTCAAGGCAACTAGTGTGAGATTGCCCAAAAAACTTATTCTTCTACAACATCTACAAGTTTCCTTTCTATCTATTTTTTCTCATCATGGATCAAGTGCACATGTTCTTTTTTCATCTTACATACTTTTACACACTTTTTACATGTTTCTATCATACATACACGTATTTGACTACTTGTTTGTTCTTATATTTTGTAGGTCCGTCATTATGGGAAGTGGTAATCACATCAATCACACATCATCAAGAATCATATGAAATCAACAACAATTACAATATGACATCTACACATATGCTCTCACCCTAGGGTCATCATCATCATTTTTCACTTCCTCTTCTTTATCTTTCACACTTCATTTTTATCACTCCACACTTTTTCTTATCTCTCGACACACTTTTGCCATCGATCTACATGGTTATTGCCATATCTTATCTACTTTATGTTATTCAAAGCATTCCCTCAAAAACAACATAAATTGGGGGAAAATGTAGAAACTAAATCACACATTTTGGGTATCTATCTAGTCCTGATCACATACCATTATTCATATGATTCCTAAGTAAGAAAATTACTAATTAATCACTATCTTTGGTCATCTTTGCTTTCTCTTTATTTTTTTTCTTTTTCTATTTTACACTCCTTCTTTCCTAGTATTTCTTTTCATACTTTGGTATTTCTCATTTTGGACACCAAGACCTACAGATGCTAGGATGCTAGCACTAGGTGCCCCCCCCTTTGGGTGGCTCGACCTCTTTGTACTTTGCTCACATATTTTGGGTCTTTTCTAGTTGTTTGGGCATCTTTATTTTTACTAGTCATACTTTTAGTGGTTAATTACAAAATTCAAACAAGGGAATCATATAAATACAAAGCTATGTGATCATAATAAGGCACCAAGCACTAAGATTTGGCTATCATCACCTAAGGTTGCATCCAAGATAATTCTAAGAGCATTCAAGCATCCATCTAGCTTCACATAAGGGATCATTTCGCATACACGTCATAGGGAGGAGAAGTTCATTCTTTCATGCACACATCTATCTACATTTTTACATCTAGTTATTTGATGAGTTATATAAATCCCCTTTATAAACAACTCGTCTTCTATATTTTTGTTAAGCCATTGAACCCATGTCCTTGTATTTCCCAGGTTATCTTTCGTTGAACATTATCATCACAACTTGAACTTATGGCATAAATATTGATTAATATAATTATGACTAGCTATCTTTATTTTGTGGTATTTTGTGTGTGTATTTATTCATATTATTTCAATAAGTTATTTGAATGGTGTTTTGTGTGATGCCACTCTTGTTTGTAGAAACTTTCTATCCACAAACAACTCATCTATAGCCAAAGGACCTATCTATAACAACCCGTCCACAACCAAATGGGATCACCTACATCAAAGAAGTTGTGTTTATGAAGATCTCTTGGAATGTGAATAACAACACTCGATTTTGTATGTGTCATTGAAGGAGCGACTATAACTAGAACATGAAGAAGTGGGAGATAACTCAACCATAGATATGATTATTCATTGTAACTTACTAAAGAACTGATAGATTAATTATTTAACACATGATTTAAGGACCTTTCGATTACTTGAGTTATATTTTCTATATCTACACATGTTATTAATTATGTTTCATGTGTTGAATCTCTTGTTGATCTGTTTGAGATCTTCCACTTGATTCTACCAAAGATATTTTACTTAGTTTGTTAAACTCCTAGTTGAAATCTTCTTCTCATGTTTTTTGTAATTGAGGAGTATAAAAGAAATGGGTTGATGTTGGAAATGTATCTAGAATGTAGAGAATATAGAATATAGAAATTAGATAATAGAAGATACACAGATACGAGAGGTTGCTTTGTTCCTAGATGTAACATTCATGTTAATTCAATAAAATATCTGAGTCTTGTTTAGTAGCATTTAGTTACAAGATCTAGGAGGGATTAACACCCAAGGAAGGGCCCACTTGTGGTCTGCTAAACCCCTCCATAGTTTTGTTTCTTTTTTCATGATTAGACTAGAACTAATTTATCTTCTTTATCTCGCATTTGAGTTTACAAAATTTGTTTTATCCATAATGTTTAAAAACCATTTGCTTTCAATCATGAGTTTAGTTTACTTTTGAGCATTATTACTTCAAGTATTGTAGTGACATTTATTTCTTTCCATACCTCCTAAATTCTCTCGTAATCGTGCATACAACACCGTAATTATTTAAAGTTTACGTCCCTTGTTTGATGATTAAATGATTGTGAGTTAATGAACAACATATTAATTGTTTAAAGTTAATTTGTAGCACCAATATTACTCATTGTCAAGAGACACACAAAATCCACCTAGGGCATGATCTCGACACACACACACACACACAAAACTACATTATTTCTGAGATGTAGTGCAACACCAATCATAAGTTCACTTTGTTGACAAATCGAGGACAATCTAATTGCTCATTTTGCATCTTTATTTTAGGATTTGATGTGGTTTGAGTGTTTTGTAGGTGCGTCTTTCTAATTGCACATTTCGTGGAGAATATAACAAAGTCCAGTGACATACAAGATATCAAAGGAGATAACCAATGAACATCTTGCAACCCTGAAAAATTGGGTTATGTAGCTTCAAGTAGTCACGGGAACCTAGAATAGGTATTTGGCGCTCCCGACCCTCCATAAGCACTCTGGTCCTAGCATTTTCAACACCTCCGATATTTTTTGGGTCTTATTATGACACTTTGAGTTTCAATTCTAGTAGTTTTCCAGCTCGCATACCTTTGGGATTATTTGTGAATCAGCTAAGTATATTATTCCCTTCATTTGTAACTAGGGTTTCAAATTCAAATTTCTTATTTTCTTGGATCAAATATGTACTTAATTGTTTATATTCAGTGATATTGTCACATATTTAGAATTAGGCATTTATTTATTCAATAACTACTTAATCACCAAGGAACCCACAACTACATTTAATAAAAAAACATCTTTCCATTATGGTTTGATGAATTTCCTTTTCATGATTTGAAGCTCCAATTTTGACACAACATGGAATTCAATCATGTAGGTTTAGTGAAGTAGGGTTATAAATACTTCAATCACATTATGTTACAATTGATCATTATGTCTACATGGTTGACATTATGGCTATCTTGAGGAAACTCTAAAATTTATCATCAAAATGCTAATTAAACCTATGGTGGTTGTGTGAACATGTTTTCATATCATCAAAAGGACTTTTCAAAAACCTATTTTGTGCATATCCCACAATCATTGCAATCCATAAGACAACATATATTTTAGGAATTTCCCCCAAAAGTGTGTTTACCTTGTTAGTGCTTCCACATTTTGCATACATATCTACTTAGGACATTTACAACTATAAAATTTGATAATAGTCCCTTCTCTATGATGTCTATACCATGTTTCATTTCTCCTATTTGTGTAGAGATTGGGAGTATGGTGGAAAAGGTGAACTGATCATTTTGGGCTGTGCATTTGGTAAAACACTATTAATGCTTTGGTATAACTGAATTTCTCCAAACATGTGTCATACTACTATCAAAGACATGATGTCATAGCTGGAAAATATGTTTTAAAAAATAGGATAAAATTATACCGAATTTGATGGCACTTGGTCAAATTTTCAAATTTATGGAAAAATTATGAAATTTCAAAAATTAACGACATAAATAAAGCGAGGTTCATTTTAAGACACCCCTATAAAATTGAAGGTGGAAAATACCTGGCGAATATCCCCGTAACCACTTTCAGCGAAAGGCGAATTTGACAGTATTAAAAAACAAAATTTTCGCCTGGTTTTTCAAGGCTAAATCAGAATCCTTAAAGACGCACGTCACAGGCGCGACAATAGCTCCTAATGACGTGCGACACTGGAGCGACACTAGATCGTAATGACGCGCGACATTGTAAACAAATGACGCGCGACACAGTCACAAAATGACGCGCGACATTGTAAACAAATGACGCGCGACATTGTAAACAAATGACGCGCGACATTGTAAACAAATGACGCGCGACATTGTAAACAATTGACGCGCGACATTGTAAACAATTGACGCGCGACATTGTAATCAAATGACGCGCGACACTGTAATCAAATGACGCGCGACACTCTAGACAAATGACGCGCGACACTATAACCAATTGACGCGCGACACTATGAAGAAATGACGCACGACATAGCAACCTATTGACGCGCGCCAAAGCAATCTATTGACGCGCGACACTATAATCAAATGACGCACGACACTGCTTCCTATTGACGCGCGTCATTTGAAGCAAATGACGCGCGTCGACAAAAGGGGCAAGACGCTTTATATCTAGGTTATAAATACCCTTATTCCGCTCATTTTCTCGTTTACGTTTTCCTATTCTTGAATTTTTGCAGGTCGAAATCTTCTTCAAAGACGCAATTTCAGCTACAATGTCGACTTCACATGCCTCCCAATTGCAAGTTCAGCAAGAAAATGAAGAGAATCCAAGTCAATCGATTTCCAAGATAACCTACAGGAATCCCTTATGCCCTCACATCCATACGGCTTTAAGGATGTCTCCAGAATATCAAGGTATAATAGAAGAGTGTGGATTTACCGGGTTAGTTAATATGCCCCATTTCGAAACAGATCCCGATATTTTGAATTACCTTCTGTCATGCTACAATTGAGGGACGGTATATTTTATGTGACTCGAACGATGGCCACATGTTCCGATTTCTCATCGATCCGAATGACATACATCGGTTTACCGGCCTTCCTATCAGAAACTTACCAAATGTTACAACCAAAGCAACACTCGTGGAAGAAAACAAGAAATTTCTCGAATCAAAGTACGGTTTCCATGTTGATTGTAAGTAATTTATTCTGTTTTTTATTCTGGTTTTTATTCTGCTTTTTTTATTAATGCTTTTTATTCTTTTTTTATTACGATACAATTTCTTTTGTTATAAATTGATGCTAATTTTCACTGTTTCGCATTTGCAGCCCATGTCAATAAATCCAGGCGTGGTGTAGATACACAATCAATTGCACACCACTTTCTTGCTGCACTTATTGCATTTTTTCAAGCCAGAATTGTTATGCAGGGTCGCCAAACAGATATCCCAAATTGGGCCATTGCATACATTTGTGCCACTATCTCAAAACAACAATTCGATTGGTGCACATTTATATCAAAAAAAATTAGAGCTGACATATCAAATTCGAAAATGTCAGAAAAACCTTTCATTTATTCAACCAACTATCTCCTCGGCTTCTACTATGAGGCACTTTTAAATTTAAAAGCTAAAGAAATTCCTACTTGCTCTGATGAGGCTTTGATGAAATTCTCAATTCCATTTGCAGAACAACAGGTATAAACTTTTTAGTTTGTAAATTGTATTACAATTTTCTTCATTACAGTGCGAAGTTATTAAAACTTAAATTTTAATGTTTTGCAGAGAAGATATCTTGAAGCCATTCCCAAAAAAAAAAAGATGTCGAGAGGAAGAGGCCAACTACACGCGGAGGCTTCGGGGGACTCCCATTCCGAAATGGAAGCTCACTCCTCTCCAGACCCTCAACAATTTGAACTCGTTAAACGCCAGAGAAGTAATACATTCTCATATATTAATTACAAATTCCAAAGTTGCAGATTTATTTTTCAATTTAAATTTTATCAAACTGAATTGACAACACTTAATATTGATGAATAGCAGGGACTATGGAACCTTCTTCCCCAACTCACTCAATACAGTCCCATGCATTGATATCTTCAGAACAGCCACTGAGTACAACTCCTACAAGGCCACCGTGCACCCGAAAAAAACAACCCCTCGACAACAAGGTACAATTTTTGTATAGAACGTTTAATTTCGTAGTTTTTAGTTTATGAAATGTTTTAATATTTTTAATTTTTTCTTGTACTTTTCAGCACATGTCAGTCATGAGCAAGCCACGGCACCGACACCCACTCAACCATTAATTTTTAAAATGCCAACCAGAGGAACAGTGAAAAAGACCATTGGTAAACGAATGCCTTTTGCTCCGGCCCCTAGTGGGACACTGAACCTTGACTCCTCGTTTCGAATTCCATCTCTCTCACTTGGTGGCTTGCCCAGTGCAACGGGCATATCTGTTTTGAACAATATAAATTTAGATGAAGATTATTTGGGCATTGATAGCAATGACCCAACTGGTTTTTTCGATACCCGCGAGATGATTCAAGGCCAGCAGGTATACTTCAGTCTTCAAATTTCAATTTTAATATTCTTTACAATTTTTAATTACATTCTGATTTATCTAAATCTAAATATTCAGTTTTCAAATTTATTTATCTAAATCTTGATTTATTTTTTCAACAACAGGATCAGCCCACCCAAAGACAGAAACAAGGAGCAGTTGATCTTGGTCATGGTGAAAGCCCCCACTCTTCTCCAGCAAGATCTTCTGCATCAGATTCAGAAAGTGAAGAGTTTCCACATTTTCCTTTGGAGAACCTAATTGGTAATGATTGTCAATCCCATGTCAGTGAGTTTATAATTCCTCAAATGCAACAGCTTATAGAATGGGAAAAAAGGGCTAAAATTCTTATCAATGAGATTATTAGTCGTTATGAAAATTATTGGCAAAGGGATAGTTTATACGCTGCAGTCCAGAATCAACCTGCAAAGATGGATTCCCTACTTACCCAAGTAAAATGTGGGACTGTCACTTTTAACAACGACTATAAAGATGGCATTTTAGATAAAGCACTAAACAGATTGGAAAATATTAGTGCGAGGCCTGCATATTTTAACAAATGGTCAAAGGACAAGGATTTGGTATCAATCGCAAATGCCGAAAGAGATAGAGCGGTTGTAAGTACTATTACATTCTAACAATCATTTTTGTTAATTTGAAATTTTGAATTTACATTAATACTTTGAATTGACGTTACTCTTTTTGTGCAGTTGAAATATGAAAATTTGAAGAGTCAGGCGAAGGTTTTGCAAGTTCACTTGGAAACAGCAAAGAACAGCTTATCCGCAGCAAAAAATTTGAAGCAAAATATTGTTTTGGTTAACAAACAAAACAATACACTAAAGCGGATCATTAAAGAGCACGGTCTCGACCTCGACATCTTATTCAAAGCTAAAGTAAGCATTCTTGATCCAAATTTCTTTGTCTCATGGAGATGCAACACAAATCAAGAAGAAAGAATTATAAAAAATCTGGACAGTGCTGCAGAAGATCTTATAAGTTCAGGGGTTATTTCTGCTGTTGGGGAAAGGGTTACAACCATAGTGGAAGAAGCCGTTGGGGAAGGGAGCAGAGGAGTACAATTGGATAAAGAAAAAGAGGGTTGAAAACTAGAAACTTTTATTATTGGGGAAACTATAAATATTGAGTTTGAAAACTTCTAATATTGAGTATGGTATTTGAATTTAATTATATACAATCTTTAATTTTGATTGCATTAGATGGTTGTGAAAATTAGAAACTTTTATTATTGACTAAACTTTTAATATTGAATTTGAAAACTTCAACTATTGAGTTTGTACTATGCTATTTGAATTTAATTATATGGTGATTAGATGGTGATTATCATGAATTATATGTATGTTTCTTGTTTACTTGCATTGTCATGAATAGTATGTGGACGTAGATGATGAATGATGACACCGATAATCAATGATAGATGATGATGAAATACGATGATCGATTTAATGTGTATAATCTAAAATTTAGTGCACGAATATCTTGTGGGACTTTAATTATCTTTAAAATTATGTCGTGGGACTTTAATTGTATACGTGGGGTTATACTGTCTATGAAAGTAGACTTAAGGTTGATAGGTTAAGAATCTCTGTTGTACTATGATTTTTCAACGTGTTGAGGACTTCAAAGTGTGTTTGGATTTTATGAATGACCTTTATCAGTCTAAAATAAAGATAGCCAAGTCAATGATGCTAAGGTCTAGCAATCTGTCCTGTTATCTAGTTGGTAAAGCTCAATCAAATGCAAGTTACTCTGTCAGTGCTTCAAGCTGACTCAGTCCTAGTTGGTGATGAAAATTCTCTAAAAGTGGTATAAGTGGTAATTGGAAACAGTCTCTTCCAGTACAAGAAGATTCATGGTGTATGGTCAGGTTATCTAAGATGAGCTTTGTAACTTTGTTTGACCTGAGGAGTGCAGTGGAAAAGTTTAAACAAAAAAAAGATCTTAAGAAAACTGATGGAACCAAGAAGGGGAAATTAATTGATGTTCCCAAACTTGATGCAAATCAAGCAGGAGGGAAGAATTCTGATCAATGTACTTTAATATTAACGGAGGGTGACTCAGCCAAGGCTCTTGTGGTTTGAATCAGGGAAATGTGAATATTGAATTTGGTAGTATTGTGACATGTTTCGACATCACTTTCCAATTTAATTTTTTGTTATTTTAGGTATCCTTATCCTATCAGTGCAGTGAGAATATCTATTTTTGGGAAGCTACCACTCACCAACAAATGGAGAATAAAGAGATAGTAAATAGAAAAAAAAATCCTTTTGTCTAAGGGAAGATAAAATATATTAAAAATAAATAAAATATAATTCTAAGAAATCAAGAAAGAATCATCACTGGTAAGAAATTAAACATAATTGCAAATATGCTAGGATTTAGCTTACCTCTTGCGTATTAGATTGCTGTGAAATCATCAAGGGTAACGTGCTAGATCTTTGTTTCACATGACATTGTAGATGGAGGGGTGAGTTGCTTGACATTGTCAGTCCTGAGAAGTGCCAGCAACATCTTTAAATATATAGACCAACAATATCTTTAAAGGTCAAGTAAATATAAATATTATGTTGAAGAAGATACCTATTTAAAATTGAAATCATCAACGGTAATGTGCTAGATCTTTGTCTTAAAAAATTCAACACAAAAAATTGATTAGTAGATAGATGGGTGAGTTGCCTGACGTTGTCAGTCCCGAGAAGTAAAAACTTCCTCGGACGGATGTCAACCCACGTTTTCAAAAAATAAAAATTTTGTATTTAACTAAATGTAAATACATACACCTGTAACATTTTTAATTATAACCAGAGTTGAAAAAATGAATAGTAACAAACAATAAGATTAAGGGGAAAAAGATACCTACTTAAAGTTGAAATCATCACTGCCACTGGTAACAATATAGATCTTTGTTTTAAAAAAATCCAACACGAGAAATGGATTAGTAGATAGATGGGTGAATTGCCTGACATTTTTAGTATATAGACCTGTAACATCTTTAATGATAAAGATAAAAGATAGATAAAGAAGATACCTACTTAAAGTTGAAACAATCCATTATCAGTAGCTTCATCAAAGTCGATGTTGTCTTCTGTAGAATGTGACGAAGAGCCAACTACACTCTCAAGGTTAAGGGGAAAAAGATACTTGCTTAAAGTTGAAATCATCACTGCCATTGGTAATGAGCTAGATCTGTGATTTAAAAGAATCCAACACGTGAAATGGATTAGTAGATAGATGGGTGAATCGCCTGATATTTTTAGTATATAGACCTGTAACATCTTAAATGATAAAGATAAAAGATAGATAAAGAAGATACCTACTTAAAGTTGAAACAATCCATTATCAATAGCTTCGTCAAAGTCGATGTTGTCTTCTGTAGAATGTGACGAAGAGCCAATTACACTCTCAAGGTTGGGTATATTTGTACTTGTAGCTGTATTATTTACACCTCTTCTTTCGCAAAGGAATTCCGGTGCGTAATTGCTGTCATCAGCGGAAAGGTTTCGAGGAGTATCGTGGAAACGTAACACCTCATGCAACTTTCGATTTTTATCCAACCCGTTTCTCGTTTTGATTTTATAAATGACAATGCACTTGAAAACTCTTTCATCCTCCTGAGACCCCCAAAATCATTGTCTCGGCATAATTCATATAGTCGAAATACTCACCGATATCTTCTTGTAAAGATAGAACTTTGATAGATTCCTCTCCACACCCTTGTAATAGCACCACTTTGAAGGTTGATCTAAATTCTTATATTGGTTCCTCATTGTTGTTGCAAAATTGGTTGATGGGAAACTTTAATAAATCGGCATTGGTATACCTTTGATTTCCATTTACCCTTGAGCTCGACGTCTTAGTAAATTGTTCCATTATTGTACCCATTGATTTATGGAAATGCTTCTTGACAAAGTCCGCACGGCCACCTCTCGTATTCCAAAAAATTCGGATTCATCACACCCATGGCTTCCAGAATTTTATCTTACTGAAAACGCCTCTAATTTCGACGACAAGGTTTCTGAAATTTTTTTAAGCTTTATCTCGGTTTCAACTATCACAGAGACTCAAACAAATTACGTGTTACGGGAACATCTTCTCGCTCAGGAACTCAGTAATATCTTGACGTCTTTTGCAAAATGTGCATAGGTATTTCCTTCCCATTATGAGAGATGCATAGGTGATCGTGAATATTAAATCTCAAATAGGTGTTAGGATTTTTAAGATCTAATAAATCTCTCCAATTTTTAAAAACAGTGCATCAAAACTATCTGCCGCGAACAATACAATATATCAAGACTTTGACATACCATTTTCCTCATCCTTATAAAATCCACAATATAGATCAATGCACTCGCCTGCATGCTTCATCGTGTATTGATCTCCTTTAACATTGGAAGAATACCAAGCAATGTAAGCAAAGTCTCCAAAATCAGATTAAGCGAACAACGGGTCCCTTTGCCCTATCAACTTCATGACGGTATTTGTGCATGAAACCAACCAATGAAGGATACTCCTCACGAACTCGCACTGATGTGGTTCATACAAAGAGATCCATCTAGTCTCCACATCCTTCGAAGTTTTTGCCGTCGTAATTCCAATTGCAAATTTTGGAACTCGAGTAAAACGCTTTGGGCTGCTTGACATATAGGCATGGAGTTCTCTTATTATGTCTTCTAATTTAGCAACATTTTCATGGTTTCTTACCATTTATACGCTAAATTCATTACGTGAGCCATGCGGTGAATTGGTAGCATATATGGGGCCACCTTGTTGTTTGTAATCTAACATGCAGCCCCTGTTTGGTGACCTGCATGGTGAGATGCACCATCTGCTCCAACGCATACCAACTTCGTAGCAATTTCATAATCGGTCATACCAAGCAACATCTTCAAATGAGAAACAACTATTTTGTATAGGTTTTCAGCATTGTGATTTTAACCATTTTCATAACACCCAATGATGAGGTGTCCTTATATGATTTTCTAATGTATAGATGTGGATACATACCCATGCGGTGTTGTCATTTCTTTGTCACTTCATCAATTGAAGCAGAGATAAAGTTTGCTTTTTTACATTCTCTTTCAAATCTTCCTTCTCTATCATCGAGAGGCATTTTGCCATTTCCCATCCACTACTCTCAGGACTCCAATAGAGACCGAGGTACATTCAGCATTCCGTTAAATTGATACAAAACTTTGGAAATCAAGGAAATCGACATCGCCCTTCCTTTTTAAGTATTTGAAAAAGAGTAGAGAATTGTATGAATTTTGCATGTAGATTTGCTTTTCTTTCATCTTACCAATATGTGATGTGATTGTTCCTCCCTTTTCCAGCCAGTATGTCCGTGCTTTTTCCTGCGCTCTGCCTCATATTCCGCTACGTATCCGACATACATGCACTCCTTTTGCTTTTCCACCTATGTGTTTTGATTTACCTCGGCCATCCGCCCTCGAGCTAGTTCTGATTAAATATTGTTTTCCACAATGTTTTTCTATTGTGTCCAGCTTCAGTTGCATTTTTTGTTGCTTTCCCAATTTCCACGTACATATTGTACATGTACATTCACATGGGATTTCTTCAGAATTTGATGATTGTACAGGTTCAATAAATGGAAATTTAGCTGCCCAATCAAACTTGTATGTCCTGCCAATGGTCCACATATTCTTGTTTGTTTTCAATGCTTTACTTTTTTGAGTCGAATTTTGAGCAATATCGCAATCACCTGGTTTCCTCTTTCTTGGACCAGAGTTTGATATTGATTTCTGTCTTCCATTTTGCTCAGTGTTTGTATCTGTGATATCTCAGTCACTGCCTTACAGTTGCCCCAACAGAACAATATCTTCAAGATCGGCATATTATCGTAGGTTTCATTTGTTTGAGTGGCAATCTTGTGATGCGGAATGCATGTCCACCTCAATAATGCCTTACCACGTACGGTGTCGCGTATTCTTTTTTCGATTCCTTTTTGGTGGCATCTATATGATTGGTATTTACATTATCTGTGTCCGCAGAGTTTCCAAAATACTTCAAGAGTGATTTCTGAGATTTACTACTTAAAGGCAATACGTAACTGAAGTACA